>JAEBUS010000017.1:113490-141008 GCA_023014475.1 Amanita pallidorosea | reverse complement strand
ATCGTTGTCCTTTGAATTTCTCAATGGAGATTCCCTTTATCCCTTTCGGGGATGTTTCCTTTTCGTCTGCCATATTCTTCTTTGTTTCAGTTTCAGGTTCCTGTTTCGTTCTGTGCTTGTTTCGAGCTTTCCCCTTGTTTCGGCTCGTTGTCAAAATCTAGATCCAGTTCGATCTGCTGTTGTTCCTTGTATTCGTTCCACTTGGCAAGAGTAGATTCCTCGAGTGCAGAGAAGACTCCGTCGGTTAGATCCTCAGCGTCTCGAAATTCGTGCCACCAAGTAAGTTCTGGCTCTTTGTTTGGTGGGAAGAATAATCGGCTATCTGAATTGTTCTCTTCGTTATGCCAATTAATCCAAGTCTCTGCTGGTAATTCTTCGTCAGGGTTTCCTTCTCTGTATTCTCCTTCGAAGAAACTCTCTGGGACTCGCTGGTTCTTTTTCTTAGTGGTTGAAACGTAGTACCACCCTTCGTTTGTTGTGGAAGGATAGACTTCCCTTCGTCCAAGGTAGTACTTTTGCTATAATGAACGGAGTCGTTTGGCGGTCTGATCTGGGAGGTTCGGTCTCAATGGTGTCTGGCTAGTGACGAAGCACTGAGCGGTTCCTGAGTTCCAACTTGTGTTACGGACGATGCCCTCGTCGTAGTTCGTTCTAAGTCAACAGTAACAAGCAGAGTCTCGGCCCGCTCCCAGTCACTGGACAAAGAGTCTAGCCGCTAAGTCAAACGATGACGAAGGTCTTGAGAACGATGAAGAAGGAGAGCGTTGAGTTCAAACGAGGTTGAGAGCAATACTCGTAAGTTGGAACTGAGGATACTCTAGGATACATGGGGTTTATATACGGTTAGAGAACAAAGGAATCGTAAAAGGGAATAAAGCTGTAGTTATCTGAGAAAGGAAATGTGAAGGTAACTATGAAACGGAGATAGCGTCCATGCTGTACACTGCGCAGTAATGATGATGATGAAACGGTTCACTGAGACACGGAGACGAAACGAAAAGAGCACTGTAACAATTTCCAGTATGCCTACCAGCAATGACCATTGCACACCACAGTTCAACCGTCGAGGTGTTCCGGAATATTTCCGACAGCTAGAGGCCATGATGGAGCAGTCACATGTCTGTGACAAGATGATGATGAAGGTATACGCAAATCGCTATCTACCAATCGAGAGCCAAAGACAGGTTGATGACATTCCGCAATGGGACGATGACTTCCACTATGCGGATTTCAGACAGGCGATTATACAGCTATACGAGGATGAGCAGTCTGCTCAGATGTCACGCATCACAACTTCCACAAATTCAACACCACTTGCGGAACGGGAGATCGAACCGCGGGAAAAATCTGAAACATCGCCCGATCGCGCAACGTGCCTCAGCAGCACCTACGGAACAAGCCACGAAGCTTTGGAATGGTCAGCGGAAGAGAAAGCGATAGCAGGCGAAATAGGACAAATACGGCGGACGATTCTTGCATTCCGCAGCCGGCAGGGACTTGCACACATCAAGTTTGCGGTTGCGCCCACAATCACGGACATCTCCACACTCGGAACTTCAGTAATAAAGGTATCAGCGCAGCTATCTAACATGGATCCTGCAGTTGCGAGGTCAATATTGAGTGAGGAAGTAGCAGAATACATAGCGCAAAGTCTCAAGGAACTTGTAGTGAATGCCACTGCATTGTCATCGGAGCAAACACCGCTTGAAGTGTCACCGTCACCTGTGCTATTCACATCTGCGGCAGTAAACAACGGATACACTTCCATTTCACTCAGCGACTTTATGCGCATCAATGACATCGACTTCCCCTCCTTTTGGGCTCCACAGCATAGGTCACATGCGCGCTCCGCAGCTACTATGTCCTCAAGTACTGCTTCGGAGTTGCACCTGCACCCGCGCAGTTCCGACATCGTTGAAAATTGTCCCGCTCCTACCGCTCCGGTTTGCGACGCAAGTCCGCTATCCACAACCGCATCAGCTGCCAATGTCACATCAGTCACGCACCGGGTTCAAGCTTACGACGCAAGTCCGCTATCCGCAACCGCATCAGCTGCCAATGTCGCATCCGTCGCGCACCAGAGTTCGTCAACACCACTACTGGTTCCCCCTGGTCTTGTACCGCTGCCCACATCATCGCATGTCCACGTGTCACCGTCGCACGCAATTCGTATGCTCCCAGCTGCACCCTCCGTACCCGATGAGCCGCCAATGACCTTTGATCCGCTTGCAGTAACCAGTAGCGCCCATGGCTTGGTAACAGCCTCGTACATGCTCCCTGCACTTGAAGTAAGCTCGGACGACACATCGCAGCTACATACCATGCCTGGCACGTTCGTTGAATCAGTCAAGTCCGGCCTGCCAACCTGCATATAATTCCGCGCTCGTCGTCCAAAGTTGGCGTGTCACTTTTTCGGCGACTATCGACCTGGCTAGTAGAGATGGTGTCATCAACGGACCACACTGACGACGTCGCGTTAGCACATACGGAACATGTCCAAGAAGCTGGTACCGCCCCGCCGACTGTGACCTCGTTTACCACACAAAAATGCCCAACGGCGGCCGTACCTGCAATCGCGTCCACGCAATCCCTCAACCCATTACCGGCGCATCCGATTGATGCTCCTATCGCATGCACGACAGCAGTGACCATTGCAGCTACCAACATCATGACGATCGCGCAACGGATTACGCCGATTCCGCTGAAGTGCCCGCCCGGGCTTATACATCCGCTCCCGCATCCTCCACCTTTGTTGTCCGCCATGCAGTCAATGAGCCCGCACTCAACGTCAGCGACAGTCCCAGCCTTGCCTGTACCGCCGCTAAGTGTCCAAAGCACTCCATTTCCGCACAACGCAACGATTACATCCGAATCCACGCCCGCGACTCGTTTTCGCGACGACACTGAAACTGGCCAGCGCGCATCATTAGCGACCAGCAAGACCGGCAGCGTCGCATCGAGCGCAGCTAGTACTAGGTCAATTCCGGTCAAGTTCGCGCCTGGACTTACATATCCGCGCTCACCTCCGCCATCGCATCCGCTCTCGTCACCTATGGCCACATACGAAGATCAATCCGCGGCCGCTACTCGTTCTCGCGCCGACATCAAAGCCGCGCCAACTGCTTGCTTTCGTACCAATGACATGGAAACCGCCCAGTGCGCACCATCAGAGACCAACGCAGCCACAAATATCAAAGCGATCCCGCACCGGCTTTCGTCGGACCCGCTAAATTTCCTGCCCGGACTTGTACAGCCGCGTTCGCATCCTTCGCACCCATTGCATCCGCTCTCCCCTCCACCTTCGTCGTCCGCTATGCAAGCAACAAGTCCGCACACGTCAATGGCAGTCGCAGCCACGACCATATTAGCGCCACGTCAAGTAACATCTACTACTCGCTCTCGCGCAAACGACGTTGAAAATGTGTTACTCGTGTCATATGCGACCAGCGCAGCCACCGATGTCAAAGCGATCCCGCACCGGATTTCGTTACATCCACCAAAGTTCTTGCCTGGTCCGCATCCATTCACGATTCCGCCATCCTCGTCGCAGCTGCTCTTGTCACGGCTAACAAGTCCGCACCACACCACACCAGTTCCGCACAATGCTACGATCAAGTCCGGATCCGTGCCCGCTACTCGTTCGCGCGCCGACGACATGGAAAATGTCCCACTCGCATCATCAGCAACCAGAGCAGCCATCAAATCAGTCACGCACCAGATTCCGCCAAGTCCGCCAAAGTTCCCGCCAGGTCTCCCCCATCTGCGTTCGCCTCCTTCATCCTCGTCGCAGCCGCTCTCGTCACAGCTACCAAGTCCTCACCCATCCCCCACGACAGTCCCAGCTGTTACAGTTCTCCTTTCGTTTCGTCTCCATGCTTTGGTAAACAGTTTCATATCCATCTTTACTGCACATTGTACAGCCTGGACGCTATCTCCTTTCGTAGTTACCTTCATGTTTCCTTTCTTAGATAACTACAGCTTTATTTCCTTTTACGATTCCATTGTTCTCCAAACGTATATAAGCTCCATGTACTGTAGAGTAACCTCAGTTCCAACTTAGACGAGTTTTGCTCTCAACCTCGCTTGAACTTGACGCTCTTCTTTTCATCGTTCTCAAGACCTTCGTCATCGTTTGACTTAGCGTCTAGACTCTTTGTCCAGTGACTGGGAGCGGACCGAGACTCTGCTTGTCGCTGTTGACTTAGAACGAACTACGACGAGGGCATCGTCCGTAACACAAGTTGGAACTCAGGAACCGCTCAGTGCTTCGTCACTAGCCAGACACCATTGAGACCCGAACCTCCCAGATCAGACCGCCAAACGACTCCGTTCGTTATAGGCAAAAGTACTACCTTGGACGAAGGGAAGTCTATCCTTCCACAACAAACGAAGGGTGGTATTACGTCTCAACCACTAAGAAAAAGAACCAGCGAGTCCCAGAAAGCTTCTTCGAAGGAGAATACAGAGAAGGAAACCCTGACGAAGAATTACCAGCAGAAACTTGGATTAATTGGCATAACGAAGAAAACAATTCAGATAGCCGATTATTCTTCCCACCAAACAAAGAACCAGAACTCACTTGGTGGCACGAATTTTGAGACACTGAGGATCTAACCGACGGAGTCTTCTCCGCACTCGAGGAATCTACTCTTGCCAAGTGGAACGAATACAAGGAACAACAACAGATCGAATTGGATCTAGATTTTGACAACGAACCGAAACAAGGAGAAAGCTCAAAACAAGCAACAGAACCAAAACAGGAACCCGAAACTGAAACAAAAAAGGATATGGCAGACGAGAAAGAAACATCTCCGAAAGGAATAAAGGGAATCTCCATTGAAAAATTCAAAGGACAACGGTCCAAAGCGAAACATTTCATCTACGCATTCGATGACACCTTCGATCTAGATGAGGAATGATTTACCACTGCCAAGAAAAAGATCAAATACGTTTTCCTACACTCAGGAGAGGAATTAGACGATTGGAAATCCAATATTCGAGAGGAATTGGACGAAGCGACTACAGACAAAGGAAAGAAAAAGGAAGAAGGAACGACGCTCTCTTGGGATAGCTACAGCAGTTTCAAAAAGCGATTCTTAGCCGATTGGGGAGAATCAGACACTGCAGCCAGGACCCTGAATGATCTAGATAAAGTCAAAGTGGGCGGAGATATTGATATCCCCACTTATATTCAGAAGTTCCGATCGCTTATTCAGTCAACCGGAATCACAGGATTCATGGCACAACAAATCTATTTCTGTAAAGGACTCCCAGCATCGGTCGCAGCAAAGATCATCGAAAACCCCGCAGTCATCAATATGGAAACAGCCTATGATGCTGCGGAGCGATTACACAATGCCTGGGAAACCCTGAAACTGATGAACGATCCTCTGGATCAGGAAACACGGAGAGACGTTTCAAATTTAACCAAAACTCGAGGAACTCGGCATCAGGATCAAAAGGGGTCAATGCCATAACCACCGGACGCCTTTCAGATGCCCAAAAAGAGGAATATCGGAAAACTGGCAAGTGTTTCCGATGCGGAACTCAGGGACACATATCCAGGGATTGCCCAAACAAAGGGAACGCCCAAACGACGCCCAACAAATCACCTCCTCCACAGAATTGCACCATTAGAACTATTGAGGAAACGACCTCAGAAGAATCAACTGCCCAACGCATTAGGGCACTATTGAAAGCACTCCCAGATGAGGAGCGCGAAAATACCCTCCAAGAACTTGAAACGGAGGGTTTTTAAGAAGGAGACGCCAGAAAGCGGTTGACGCCTCCCATAAAGTTGAACAGTTAGCACTTGATTCTGTAATCGTACAATCCAATAATGATAAACGGATCTCAATTACTGTGCAAACGAACGATAAACCCGCTGAAATATCCGCCCTCATTGATTGTGGAGCAGAAGGAAACTTCATTGACGAACGCATATCAAAAGATTGGCCAAAAGAAAAACTAAAACAACCAATTAAAGTCAAAAACGCCGACGGAACTATTAACCAAAATGGCATGATCACGCATCGAACTCATCTTATCTATTCTATCAATGGAAAACCATATGATAATTGGTTATGGATCACAAACCTAGGGGATCAAGAAATCATCTTCGGAATACCATGGCTGGAAAAACATAACCCGACTATTGATTGGCGAAAGAAAACCCTCCAAATAGACGACGATTCAAAAGATGACAAACCTATTTGGCGCATAGCGCTAGATACTCAACAATGGGGAGAAGACGAATATTGGATAAGAGTAAAAACATCGGCGTCACAAGCATTTGAACACCAAGCAAAACGCGATGAAACGCCGACTGTCTTACCACTTGAGTACCTTCCCTGGCAGTCTACCTTTGAGAAAAAAGCATCAGAGCGTTTCCCATCATCACGACCATGGGACCATGCAATTGAACTAAAAACCGGATTTACGCCGAAAGTTAGCAAAATCTACCCACTATCACTAAAAGAACAATCAACGCTCGACGAATGGATTAAAGAGCAATTAGATAAAGGGTACATTCGACCATCCAAATTGCCACAGGCATCACCATTTTTCTTTGTTTCAAAGAAAGAGAGCGGCGCCCTTAGACCCTGCCAGGACTATCGTTACCTTAACGAATGGACGATAAAAAACGCCTATCCATTACCCCTAGTCTCAGACCTAATGACGAAATTAGAAGGCGCAAACTATTTCACTAAACTTGATTTGCGCTGGGGATATAACAACGTCCGAATTAAAGAAGGCGATGAATGGAAAGCGGCCTTCATTACGAACCGAGGGTTGTATGAACCAACAGTAATGTTCTTCGGCCTTTGCAATTCGCCCTCGACGTTCCAGACCATGATGAATGAATACTTTCAAGACATGATTAACGAAGGATGGCTCATTATCTACATGGACGACATTTTGATCTGTGGGAAGACAAAAGACGAAATACAGAAACGGACCGAAAGAGTCTTAGAACGTTTACAGAAGAAAGACCTATTTTTGAAGTTAGAAAAGTGCAAATTTTGCGTCCAAGAAGTCGAATTTCTGGGTATGGTCATTACGCCCAGTCATGTTCAAATGGATCCTGTAAAACTCGCCGGTATCAGAGACTGGCCAATCCCCACAATGGTCAAACAAGTTAGATCTTGTCACGGTTCGATCTTATCTAAGATCTTATCGTTGATCTTATCTTTTATCTTATCGGTATTAGGTAAGCGTCCCGCGGGTCAGGAGTGAGGTGTAGGCATGTCGGTCATGTGACGGCATGAGGCGCAGGGTATATAGTCCTGTAGTTTGCGTCAAGAGCTCTAGGCTCTTGATTGTCACTGTCCTAGACAGTACAACAGAGTTTCTTTCTTTTCTTTCTCTTGTCCCTCGCTGGTTGTGCGACCTGGTCTAGCGACCTCGTAACATAATCAAGAGCCTACAAGACTACTTCGCACGACGTTTGTACCAACGTCAAACGAACAATATCGCGCAACGTTTACACCAACGTTGAACGATCCTTTTACACCTACGACTACGACGAGTGGAGCGGTCACAATGACAGTGACGCTCATCAAGAGAGGGACAGTGCTGGTGTCGAGTGACACTAGTAAGTCTGTATTTGTTTCACAGGACTCTGAGGCGACCCAACTGGGCGGGTCGCGAGCGTCGGGTTGCCCTGGGATAGTGAGTCAGGGGGCCTGGCAGACCGTTCAGCGGAAGAGGGTGGGAAAACACCCGAAGAAAACGCGTGGGGGTGCCGTGTATCAAGGATGCACAGTCTCAGAATACCAATCACGTATCGGGGGTAAAACCCTGAGCACGAGGACATCTGAGCGAAAACCCGGGCACCACCTCCACGTGTCAGGTGATGGAATGCAATGAAGAGTTCTGCGGGGGACGTCAGTGGACCCCGAGACAGGAGGATACCCCACTGGCGATACGGGCGTAGCCCGTCTCAGCGGAAGAATAGGAACGCTCCTTGCGCGGGGTCGGTGTGGGACCTCGGCAAGACGGAGTTTTTGTTACAGGGTCTCATTGAGACACGTCGGGCCGACCCGAATACAGGCGCTGGAAGAATTTCCAGTACAACCGAAAGCGCTGGCTAGCAAGGCAGCCAGTACCAACGCAGCACAACAGTCACGTGTTGCGGTGGATCATTCACCAGGCGCGTGAGCGCATTCAGAGACAGGAAGAGGCTGGTCGCCTTCTCAATCAGGAGAACCGTCGTCGAGAGAGGCGGAACGACTCGCTCAAGAGGAGCAGGATTTGGCCTGGGAGGCTTGTTAAACAACGCGAGAGCAATGTGTTGCTAGAGAAAGGGCAGCAGGTGCAACAAGCAGAAAAGGAGCACGCAGTACGGGCCGAGGTGAAACCAGTCAACCAAGACTGGGTAACCAAGGTCCCGGAGTGGAAGTTCAGCACGGACGAGTTGGTCGGACGTTTTATCCCAAAGGCGTCATGGAGCAAACAGAGAAAGGCGGGTGTAGCCGTCTACGAACAGGTGTATGCCAAGTATGACGAGATGATCAATAAATTCGAGTCAATGAAGGGCGTACAAGTGAAGTTCGAACAGGACTCCTTGTTCAACAGGATATACGTTGCTGAGAGCAACAAAGCGATCAGAGACCAGAAATCTAAGTGGTCTCAGGGAGCATTCGTCAACCTAGTCAAGGTTGGTGGCGAAGGCTTTGGCGATGGCCAGAGTCTAGTATTGGAAGTGGAGCTGGACCTACAGGTCCTAGCTAGCTATGTTCGACGGGCCTTTGATGGCACACCGCGAGACTTGGCATTGGTGGCCAAGCACTGGAGCTTGTCTCAACAGGCAAGAAATCGTCTTCAACATGCGCTCAACGGGAACATAAAGAACGCGGCGCATTACATGCGCGTTCAAAACTATTACCCGTCCATACGAGAAAAGCCAGAGCGCATGGCTATGAACGCTACTCCTAAGGATCATGTATCCAAGGGAGTGATGGACGACTTCAACGTGCTGAGCATGACAAAGTTCCTGAAGGAATGCAGTGAAGAGTCGCTGGGAGAACAGCGAATTAGAACGCGCAAGTGGAGGAGCGCAGTGCGACCGAGGTTACCTGGACCAGTAAAGAAGCCGGCGCCACCTAGGCGAACCAAACCGTACAGTCGGATGACTGCACGAATCGAGCCATGGGAGCGCAAGGGATACTGCTACATGTATCTCTTCAAAAAGGAGTACTATGACAAGTACGACTGGCCGGCATATCCGACGATCAAACAGATCGCCGACTGGGAACCGGAACTCCGAAAGGAGAACGCCATTTTTGGCTTAGACGGGGATGACAATGATCCCGACACGATCTACCACGTGGTCCCTTACTGGGACATGGAGAAGCGACCCAATTGGGAATTTAAGATTTACAACTGGGAACAAATTGACGAACTCGTCACGTGGAAGTACGGGATCAAGAATTTCAAGGTCGGCGCCGAGCGCGCTGATGAGGTGGTTTACCCCAGGGACTTAGTAACGGTTACGAGACGCGTCACAAGGCAGATGACGGTCGACCGTTACGGAAGAGTACTGGGCGACTGGTTCCTCGAGGAGTTGAGTACTCAGAGGACCTTAATACCAGTCACGAGGATAGACGGATGCGTGGAGGCATCGTGTGGAAAGGCGACCCAAGAGTCATTACCACCGGCGGGATACAACGGCTATGGACCCGAGACAGCGGGTCTGTGTTACTTATGGCTATTCAAGCCGGAGTACTGGAATGCCTTTGCGTGGCCGCAAAACCCATCGTGGATGACGATGCCAACTACGAGCCGGAACTCAGGAACCAGAGATGAGGGTTCAAGTGGTCTTCAGTTTCATGACATGGAAGTACCACGTTACGCCGAGCGCGACCGGCTTGTTAGGCACAAGGTTGCTAGAAGAGAAGGGAAAGTGGAGCCAACGCCACTTCTCGGTAGGGTTCAATATCACGGAGGCGTTGATAGCGGCAATCATTGCCTTCATCACGTCCTACCTGCCGATCTTCGGTCAAGAGGCGACAAACGCGGCTTGGGAAGCAGCAACAGCGACAACGCAGAGGCAGACGGCGACTAATCTGGCCGAGTCTACCAACACGATCCTGGAAACGATAAGAGGTCCCAGACCACCCAGGATGCCGCAACCCAGGCAAGAGCCGCCGGCCTACTATGAGGGCCAACCGGACCAAGTAGCCAACTGGCTACGGCAGATGTTAGCCTACTTCCGGCTAACGCAGATGGACTCACTGGACGTTATGGTGATAACGGCCCTACAGAGGATTAGAGGAGGACAGGCGAACCGAGCCGGGAATTGGGCAGGGATAAAACTCCAACAGGTGTTGGAGTATTTAGGAGAAAGAGACGCCAGACGATGGCAGGAACCTACCGGGCGGAGACCACCTATGCTCAAGAGATAACGGGCATAGCAAACCTGATAGACGAGGAACGGCAGTCCACCAAACAGCTCCATGGATTCAGGAGCCAATGATCAACAGACGGCCATTCCGAGATTGGCAAGACTTCGAGGAACAGATGAAGGCGTTTTTCCTCACAACGGAAACCAGAGACGATGCGATAAGAAAGATCAAAACTTGTCGCAAGGAAACGTCACGCTGAAGACTACATCATAGACTTCAGGGGTCTAGCCACCCTTACAGGGTACAATGAGATTGCGCTGGTGGCGCAATTCCGTCGAGGTCTCAACCCGCAGTTGGGTTTGAAAATAGTGGAGAATGGAGCACCAGGAGATGGAGCGACAGTAGGGACTTAGAGGATGGTACTCCAAGGCAATGGAATTGAACAAGGCATGGAGAGATGCAAGGGCGTTTTACGGAAACGCGGCACAACCAACGACGCGCACGCAGTATACCGCACCGCAGGAGCCCAAAACAGGGCAGCACCAACGCCTGCGAACCGCTTTAGCGGAGCAACTAGGGGACCACCCCCAGCTGCAGCGTCGACGTCACAAAGGCCGGATCCAAACGCCATGGACGTGGATAGGAAGAAGCGGGTGTTGACTTGCTACAACTGTGGCAAGAAGGACACTTCAGTAGGGACTGCAAGGAGCCCAGAAAGTGGAAAGGAAAGGCGAGATTAGAGAGATGGGATGGAAGGATTTCCTCAATGAGGATATAACGGATGAGGATGCGAAGGCGATTGCCGAATGGGCAAAAGAGAAGGGTTTTTGAGAAGCTCGAACGGCAAAGGTTCCGACCGAACGAGCACGGACAACATTTCCAATTCATGTAATAATATACAGAATTCAATTGAGTTGAATTGTATTGAATACGAAATGAAGTCTAAGGAATCAAAAATCAGAAGCGAACCTATCCGAGCGGTAGGATCTCGCTTGAAGCCCTGGCAGACTCCATGGATGGTGAGGCGGATATGGGAACGACCCATACCCCAAGCCCTGGAGTCTCTAAGGACGTGGAGTCACGAATCGCGACAGGAGGAAGTGACGAAGGAGATGGTCCGTGACTTGAATCAGAGACGGAAGAAAGCGCAATGTGGTACTTGCATAACTTGAAGTATCATAAGAAATACGTAGTGGGAACAGGAAAACGACAACTGAACATACCGGTGTTGGTCACGGAAGTTATGACCGGAAAACGGATGTCGGTAACGGCCCTGTTGGATTCGGGGTGCACGGGCTCGTGCGTGAACCGGGACTTCGTGAAGAGGAACAATCTCAACACGCGAAAACTCGCCCACCCGATTCCTGTATACAACGCGGACGGATCAGAGAATGTGGATGGAAAGCTGTCCGAGATGGTACAGCTAAAATTGAAAATAGGAACTCACACAGAGATGTGGGAGTTCGGTGTTTCTTCGCTAGGAAAAACGGATGTGTTTTTAGGACACGACTGTTGAAGTACCATAATCCGGAAGTGAATTGGCAAAAGAACTCACTTCTCTTCAACCGGTGTCCGGGCGTATGCCAACCAGATACGCACTCCGAAGAACCCGAAGAAACAGAGGACGAGGACGAGGAGAGCGAGCGCGGCGTGCATCTTGAGGAAGGAGATCGACTGATAGCAGTGATGCGCGAAGATGTGGATAAAGAGTGGATCAGAGCTTACGAATCCACGGCAACGAAAATTGCATCAGAACAGGTCATCAAAAGGACCCTTGATGAAGTAGTTCCGAAACACTACTTAAGTCACCGGAAGGTGTTCGAAAAGCAGACCTTCGACGAGTTACCACCTCGAAGGCCTTGGGATCATGCCATCGAACTCATACCGGGATCAAAACCGTTGGATTGTAAAATATATCCATTGAGTAAAGAGGAGCAGGGGAAACTTGAGGAGTTTCTTAAAGAAAATTTGGACACGGGAAGGATTCGCTCAAGCAAATCACCCATGGCATCTCCTTTCTTCTTTGTGAAAAAGAAGGATGGAGCGCTACGGCCAGTACAGGATTACCGGAAGTTAAACGAAATGACCATTAAGAACCGGTATCCGTTACCATTAATATCTGAATTAATCGACAAGTTGTCACACGCGAAGGTCTTTTCGAAAATGGACATTCGATGGGGATACAACAACATTCGGATTAAAGAGGGCGACGAGTGGAAGGCAGCCTTCCGGACCAACAGGGGACTCTTTGAGCCCCTAGTTATGTTTTTTGGGTTGACGAACTCACCGGCGACTTTTCAAACAATGATGAATGATCTGTTCAGAGAGAAATTGCGGAAGGATGGGTCGTCATTTACATGGACGATATCTTGGTCTTCTCAGCGGATCAGAAAAGTCATACGGCGCATGTCAACAGGATTTTAGCGAAACTCGGAATCACAAGTTGTCGCTAAAACCGGAGAAATGTTGGTTTGATAAACCAACCATCGAGTTTTTGGGCCTCATCATATCCCACGATTCGATCAGCATGGATAAAGCGAAAGTAAAGGCCATTGTGGACTGGCCGGTTCCGAAATGCAAGAAACACGTCCAACAGTTTCTTGGTTTTGTGAATTTTACGACGTTTTATACGGGGGTTTGCTTCAGTAGCAAAACCGTTAACCAAGCTGACGGGCAAGGAAGAATGGGAATGGACCGAGGCTCAACAAAGGGCGTTTGATGGGTTGAAGACCCATGTGGCCGAAGAGGTGGTATTGGCAATACCAGCGGACGAAGGTCAATTCCGTGTGGAAGTAGATGCGTCGGAATTGCAATCGCGGTATCCTGTCTCAACAGCAGACGGATGGAACTTGGAGACCTGTGGCCTTCATTTCAAGGTCGTTAAATCCTGCAGAACGGAATTACGAAATTTACGACAAGGAGATGTTGGCAGTAATGCATGCCTTTTATGAATGGTCACATTACCTCAAAGGCACAAAGGTTCCAGTAGAGGTTTTGACGGATCATCAAAACCTCACATACTTCAGGAAGCCGCAGAATATCAATCGGCGTCAAGCGCGATGGATTTTGGATTTACAGGAGTTTAATTTTACTATCAAACACCGGTCAGGAAAATCCAACTCCAAAGCGGATCTTCTGTCACGGAGGACAGACCATAAGGGGGAGGAGATTGACAACGAAGGAGTCATTCTTCTCAAAGAAGATCTTTTTGTCCGAATCCACGACGATGACAGAACATTATCAGAGGTGGAAAAGGACATTGCAAAGATCAACAAAAGACAGTGGGAACGGCAAGTCTTAGAGGGCTTGAAGAGCGACAGCGGAGAGTGGAGAGAAGAGAACGGACTGGTCACATGGAAAAATCGAATTTATGTGCCAGTCAATAGCCGGATCCGGGAAACGATCATGAGCACACACCATCAATGGGGACATTATGGAGTGGACAAAACCGTTGAGGTCATCACGCGAAATTATTGGTGGCCGAGGTTGGCTCATGACGTCAAGTTGTTTGTGAAAGGGTGTAGAACGTGTCAGACGGTCAAGCCGGACAGGACAAAGAGGGCAGCGCCGCTGAAACCATTAAACGTCCCAGCGCAACCCTGGCAGGAGATCTCGGTGGACCTCATGGGACCGTTCCCAGAGTCAAAAGGCTACGACATGATCATGGTGGTAGTAGACCGCTTCTCGAAGAAGGCATTCTTCTTGCCAACAAACGCCACCATCACGTCATTAGGAGTAGCGCGACTGTTTAGAGACAATGTGTTCAGGGAACACGGACTACCGAATCGGGTCATCAGTGACAGGGGAAGTCAATTCGTTTCCCAGTTCATGAGGGAACTGTACAAGCTGTTGGACATTGAGGCCAACCCATCCACGGCATATCACCCTCAGACAGATGGACAGACGGAACGAGTAAACCAAGAAGTACGGGAATTCCTGGCAATGTACACAAACGACAAACAGGATGACTGGAGCGAACACTTAGCTCTAGCCCAGTTCTGTCACAATGACAGGGAAAACTCGTCAACGGGATACTCGCCGTTTTACCTGAACTATGGGAAACACCCTAGGAAGTGGTTTGACCCGGTTAAGACAACACCGGTGAAGGCAGTGGAGGACTTTGTGGCAGATGTGAAAGAGGCCTGTGACAAGGCCACAGATAATCTGGAAAAGACGGCAGCACGGATGACCAAACAATATGACAAAGGCAAACGACCATCTCGAGAGTATAATATAGGTGACAAGGTATACGTCAACTCGGAACACCTACCTCATGTACGAGCGTCCAAGAAGTTGGATAATAAATTTTACGGACCATACAAGATACTCGAACGGATCGGGTCGGCGGCTTATCGGGTCGAGTTGCCAACGTCATGGAAGGTGTACAACGTCTTCAATGAAGCATTGTTAAAACCATACGTTGAACCGGCTTTTCCAGAGCAGAAGCGGAAGGATAGGGAGTTGGAAGAGAGGCGAAAAGATGAAGAGACAAAGGTGAAGGGTGAAGAGTACGAGGGAGGAATACTAGACAGCCGATACAGGGGACGAGGACTCCAGTACTTAGTCAAGTGGAAGGGAATCCAGTGGAGGAATCGACTTGGGAAGCGACGGGAAATCTTACAAACGCACAAGACTTGGTTAAGGACTTCCATCGGCAAAAAGCCGAATGCACCGGCTCCTAGGCGATTACCTCAAGGAGCATTTCGACGGTATGAAAATCTGACGCAAACACACAATCCAAAAAGTTATTTGGATGGGAAGACGGCAGGTTCGACCAGGAGTACCGAGAAAAGCTCGAGAGGAACTGGAGAAATTGGAAAAGAGACCGGTCACAGGTCTATGAGGAGAAAGGCGGAGCGGATGAAGAGGAAGGATCAGCAAAGGTTCTCGAGGACGTGAACCTTGAGGGGGGGTAATGTCACGGTTTTGATCTTATCTAAGATCTTATCGTTGATCTTATCTTTATCTTATCGGTATTAGTAAGCGTCCCGCGGGTCAGGAGTGAGGCGGAGGATGTCGGTCATGACGGCATGAGGCACAGTATATAGTCCTGTAGTTTGCGTCAAGAGCTCTAGGCTCTTGATTGTCACTGTCCTAGACAGTACAACAGAGTTTCTTCTTTTCTTTTCTCTTGTCCCTCACTGGTTTGTGCGACCTGGTCTAGCGACCTCGTAACAATTGTTGATTTAAAGCATGTAAAATGAAGAATGTCAATACAAGTCTGGAAGTTTGTATTTATCTTCAGTTCCTAGATCGGAAACAGCTTTCATCATTTAGAGATAGCTATAATGGGATCTTGTCCTGGTTTCATAGACCAACTGAATATGTTTTTGTATAAATGAAATATTTGGCTATTCCAGTCATTCCAAAAACTTTATCCAATTCAGCAATAGTTTGAGCTGGAGTATCTTTAACGTAAGACCATAGATTAGTTGCTAATGCCATTTTAATAATAGCATTTGTCTTTGCAGAATTTTCATCCCAATCAAGTCTTTCATTATAAACAGATTTATACTTCAATTCCCAATGGGTTTTTCTTCAATGCTAGATTTTTCCGTAGGTGGTGAAGGATAACCTTCTTTTTCTCTGGTTACGTATTTAGTGTATCCTTTCATGGCTAAGTATGCCATCAGGTTTCTTTCCACTTTTTATAATCCATTACTCATTAAACACAGTAACCATTTTTTCAAGCGATTCTTTATCGTCTTTTCCTCCACATAATAATTTGTCAATCTATTTTTAGAGGAAACAAAATCATCTAGAGTCCACCAAGCAAGTCTAGGACTTAAAATTCTCAGTGAAATGAAGATGATTAATGCCAGTACGTTCATAAGTAAAATGAACGTTTCTTCTCCAATGTTGAGGATATGAGACGATTTCAGATAGTTTAGGATACATAGGCCAAACTTGTTCTTTATAGTATCTAGGTTGAAACAAAACCATATAACATAATCCATTCTTATTCCAAATAGGATGATTTTAGTATGTTTTATGATATGTGTTTGTTTGTTAACCCTATATTTAACATTTATAAAGAACGGAAATGCAAGTTCTAATTCCTTTGCTTTAACGCTGAAATTAGATTGAATATTCTTATCAGATTTTGATTCAGTACCTGAACCTGATTTCAAGAATTTCCTATTTGACGAAGAACTTGGTTCTCTTATAGATGCAACGTTCTTCTGCCATCTGATTTGTGGAGCTTGAAAATTGTGAACCCTCTTCTTTCGTCGAAGATTCCTTGGTTTGGAAATTTGTTTTTTGGATAAACAATTTCTTCCGAATTTTTGTCAATCCAATCGGATGCTTTATGTGGTTCATATCCCAAGGTTTCATCATCATCTGATTTGTGTTCATTATTCCAACCGTTATTCTGATCTGTATCATCAGCTTTCTGTTTCTCACAGATCCTTTGTAGACGTTTAATTAAACCAGCAATAATTTCTTTTGTATTTAATAATGTTGGTTCAGGGAATTATTAAATACGTCCTTGAGACTCTGGGAATTGTTGAACAATGTTTTCATTGTGGATGGTGAATGCGGTTTCTTCTTCTTTCAAAAATGGATTACTCTTAGGATAATACATGTCGATGATATCATCAGGAACATATACAAAATTATCCAAGTTCGACGTATGAGTAAACTCATTTTGATGAAGTTTTTCATCAGATTTAACCGTTGGGAAATTATTCTTAGTCTGATTTTCGTTCTCATTGGACTGTGACAAAAAATTCATAATTGGACCATCTTGGTCCGCATTTGTACAAGTATATAGACTACTAGGTACTATACCTGGTAGTCGACACTGTCCTCGGAGACGACTGAGTTTGCCGAACTCCCTGAGCTTCTCGATTTCGTCCTCGATCGGGACGACGGGCTTGAATCTTTCCGGAGCATCCGCTCCGGTCTCTCTCCTGCTACCGGGGATAAACTTTTCCCCGGGTGAATGTGACTGTACGGGGAGTGTCGTAACTCCCCTTCTGAATGACTGGGGTTCTCACGACCCTGAATACATACGCTGTCACAGATATATCAGCTTTTGATTTAATTAGCTGATTTAGATCTGTTACCAAAGACACAAATTTGTCTTTTTCCAAGATCCGATCTAGCTCCCTAAGAGCTTCTTTCTCCTTTCTCTGAATTTCCGATGCATGAATGGCTTCATCATAATCTTGTTTGTCATGATAAATGACACTGTTATGAATCCAGATCGGATGTTCTCTGGCTAATCTTTTTCTGGCCAATTCTTGAGAAAGTTCTTTCGGATCATAAGGGTCATCAACCCTTTGGAGCGTCGTGTCAATAGTCTTTTTCAAAGACTCGTACTGCGGAGCAGGGTGGCCATCAAATCCCATATAGTGACACATGGGACCGAGATGCTGTGGAAATCCAGGGATGTCAGATAACTTTTCCCGACGTGTGATGATCTTGATCTCTTCGTCATCTTCCTCAGCCCTGTCAAACTGATCCAACAAGATCAGATCTACTTTCTCGCTGATGGCCATGCCATCTTCTGATCTATATTTGACACCTAAAATATGCGGTTTATCGCTGATGTCCCTGACTTCCTCAGTCAGGAAACAATCGAGAATGAAACCAAATGTGTCAATACGAGGGGCGAAAGAAATTTGATATGCGGGAAGATCGTAAGATCTGATCGCTGGATATAATTCCCTGACCTCAGGGTATCTTTGATATTATTGTATCCGGCACAAGAATGCGCCAGATGGACGAGGCGAGCAAGGCGAACATATGGATCACATGACGCCATATCATCTGCGTCATATTTGTTCATGATATTGATAACGTCCTCCTTGGTCAAATTTGGATTCCTGATCAGAACCCGAGCTAAAATGCCCTGATTGATGTAATTTTCATAGCCGATAGCTCCATCAAGATAGACATGATAGTCCATTTGAGTGCAGAGAGGACCAATTTGGTAAACGTGCGACATTTCGATTTGTTTCTAAAAAAAAATATATTAGCCTAATTCTTATTTCCCGAATGATACATGAGAAAAAGAGTGCTTATCAGGCTGTGCTATTTTTGAAACAATACGTCATGGACTTGTCTGGCAATGCAAACGACTCATTGGGGTTATATGGATGTTGTTATGCCAATCTCGTACCAGGGCTCCTTCAAATTCCCTGCGTACAAACTAGTATGTATGTATGTATGTGTGTATGTATCTGTGTAAGTGACATCCTCGGACGTCCTAATCTAGTTGGGGTGCTATTCATCTGCCCAACAATAGTCTGCGTGTACGACAGAAGTCCGCCTCAGCACGACCTTTATACAAATATTAAATAATTAAAATATAGAAAACGGACGAAAACCGTTATTATGATATATGCATTAATGTAACGGCCAATTGGGGGTGCGTGAAGCCTTTACAGGGGATTGGCCCTGTTATCCGCATAAAGCGGCCCAAAATCCGTGTCTTTTTTAGTAGTGGTGTGACAAAACCACAACATGATTAAAGACCTGCCGGTCCTGGGAAAGTTTTGATTTCGTTGTCTTCCAACAACGCACGACTCCAATGCATGACACCAGGTTTTTAATCTATCTCCCCAGATAGTCTGTCACAAGTGTGACAGAAATGGTATCCCTGCTACCATTAAGCACTATTTATCCATAGTTGGGTTAGCATTCATTCGTAGGCGTGAGAGAAAGTCAAAACACAGATCACACAATATCTTATCAGCTATAGATCCCATCGGTCATGATAGAGGGCCATCAGCCATATCTTATGATTCCGATATTCTGAGATCCCATCAGCTGATCTGATCACACACTTAAACTATTTATAATACACTGTAGACTATACCCTTCTAGACATACAACGCCCAACCCTTTGAGCGTTTGAAGGCAGTCGCCGGGGCCCATAACCTATTGAATCAAGGAACAGCAGCGCAGTACACTAGACTAAGTAAGGATTCAATTACTTACATTTCTTACTAGTGTTACTGCCTTACTTAAGGTTGTAATGTTAGTTGTAAAACTGAGGGGATAGTTGCTCAGAACGCCCTCCTTATATGCATTTCAGAAACCCTAACCTAAGTACAGTGTAATCTACCTATTACATAATATTGGTCCCTTAAAACAAGTCATTCTGAGTCTTCTTCTATTTATATTCCTTCTATGATGTTCTATATGACATCATTTCCTTCTATATGACGTTGTATGAGTCATATGACTCAGTGTGAGTCATTATGAGTCATAAACATGAGTCATTATGACTAATTATGAGTCATAATCATGAGTCATTGTGACTCCAAATGAGTCATAAGTATGAGTCATTATTGACTAATCATGAGTCATAATTATGAGTTATTATGACTATAAATAAGTCATAACTGTGAGTCATAATTGTGAGTCATAAGTCACATGACTAATATTATGTAAGCTATTTATGATTAAATATGAAACACTTAATTAATAGTTATTCAATCTTATCTAATTAGATAAGATATAGATAAGATATAGATTAGATAAGATGTTCATTACATTAGTTATTGTAATGAATGTAACTAATCTAATGTAACTATTATAATAACTGTCAGAGTTTCGACACTCCATGCCATAGGAGTGGACAGATAGATCATGCATCTAGCAAAGGCTAATACGTAGCACGTAAGTGGCTTAATACATCGTTGGCCGGACGTTGCAATTACCTCTCGCCACGCGTGAGGACCAACCTGTGAAGTCGGCATGGATTTGTTAAATAAGGTGCTCGTTCCGACGTTGTCCACCGGGTATTTATGCAATTGATTACTTTATTGAATGTGGTTAGAATATACGAAACCTGATGTTGAGAAATACTGCAGCTTGTGCTGAGCTCGACAAATAAAGATATTGAATAAATTCTCAACTCATTTTTACCTCGCGTTCACCTCTTGCACCTCCTCCTCCAGCCCATTTTCACTTTCAGCATGGAGAATAGCCTTTTCCCCTAAATCATGCTCGCAGAGGAAGGCATTCCTTTCGGTGATACGGAGCCCGCATGTGCCAATTGTAAAAAACGCGAGCCAGATAATGCCACTCGGGAGCAGAAGCTCCTAAAGTGCTCTCGATGTCAAGATTGTCGAAACTCTGACAGTTATTATAATAGTTACATTAGATTAGTTACATTCATTACAATAACTAATGTAATGAACATTTTATCTAATCTATATCTAATCTATATCTTATCTAATAAGATAAGATTGAATAACTATTAATTAAGTGTTTCATATTTAATCATAAATAGCTTACATAATAATAGTCATGTGACTTATGACTCACAATTATGACTCACTGTTATGACTCATTTATGGTCATAATGACTCATGTTTATGACTCATAATGACTCACACCAAGTCATATGACTCATACAACGTCATATAGAAGGAAATGATGTCATATAGAACATCATAGAAGGAATATAAATAGATGAAGACTCAGAATGACTCGTTTTAGGGACCGATATTATGTAAAAAGTAGATTACACTGTACTTAGGTTAGGGTTTCTGAAATGCATATAAGGAGGGCATTCTGAGCAACTATCCCCTCAGTTTTACAACTAACATTAGTACTTTTACTAAGGCAGTAACAAACTAACAATGTAAGTAATTGAATCCTTACTTAGTTTGATTAGCTGCGCTGCTGTCCTTGATTCAATAGGTTATGGGCCCTGGCGACTGCCTTCAAATGCTCAAAGGGTTGGGCGTTGTATGTCTAGAAGGGTATAGTCTACAGTGTATTATAAATAGTTTAAGTGTGTGATCAGATCAGCTGATGGGATCTCAGAATATCGGAATCATAGATATGGCTGATGGCCCTCTATCATGACTGATGGGATCTATAGCTGATAAGATATTGTGTGATCTGTGTTTTGACTTTCTCTCACGCCTACGAATGATGCTAACCCAACTATGGATAAATAGTCACTTAATGGTAGCAGGGATACCATTTCTGTCACACTTGTGACAGACTATCTGGGAAGATAGATTAAATATCTGGTGTCACGCATCAGAGTCATGCGTTGTTGGAAGACAACGAAATCAAAACTTTCCCAGGACCGGCAGGTCTTTAATCATGTTGTGGTTTTGTCACACCACTACTAAAAAAGACACGGATTTTGGGCCGCTTTATGCGGATAACAGGGCCAATCCCCTGTAAAGGCTTCACGCACCCCAATTGGCCGTTACATTAATGCATATATCATAATAACCATTTTCGTCGGTTTCTCTATTTTTATTATTTAATATTCGTATAAAGGTCGTGCTGAGGCAAACTTTCGTCGTACACGCAGACTATTGTTAGGCAGATGAATAGCACCCCAACTAGATTAGGACGTCGAGGATGTCACTTACACAGATACATACACACATACATACATACATACTAGTTTGTACGCAGGGAATTTGAAGGAGCCCTGGTACGAGATTGGCATAACAACATCCATATAACCCCAATGAGTCGTTTGCGTTGCCAGACAAGTCCATGACGTATTGTTTCAAAAATAGCACAGCCTGATAAGCACTCTTTTTTCATGTATCATTCGGGAAATAAGAATTAGGCTAATATATTTCTATTTTTAGAAACATATCGAAATGTCGCGTGTTTACCAAATCGGTCCTCTCTGCACTCAAATGGACTATCATGTCTATCTTGATGGAGCTATCGGCTATGAAAACTACATCAATCAGGGCATTTTAGCTTGGGTCCTGATTAGGAAACCGAAACTTGACCAAGGATGTTATTAATATCATGAACAAATAGATGCAGATGATATGGCGTCATGTGATCCATATGTTTGACTTGCTCGCCTCCTCCATCTGGCACATTCTTGTGCCGGATATAACAATATCAAAGATACCCCTGAGATCAGGGAAATATATCCAGCGATCCGATCTTACGATCTTCCCGCACAACAAATTTCCTTCGCCTCTCGTATTGACACGTTTGGTTTCATTCTTGATTGTTTCCTAACTGAGGAAGTCAGGGACATCGGTGATAAACCGCATATCCTAGGTGTCAAGTATAGATCAGGTGATGGCATGGCCATCAGCGAGAACGAAGATCTGATCTTGTTGGATCAGTTTGACAGGGCTGAGGAAGATGATGGAGAAATCGAGATCATCACATGTTGGGAAAAGTTATCTGACATTCCTGGATTCCCACAGCATCTCGGACCAAAATGTCACTATATGGGATTCAATGGCCGCCCTGCTCCGCAGTATGAGTCTCTGAAGAAGACTATCGATATGACGCTCCGAAGGGTTGATGACCCTTATGATCCGAAGGAGCTTTCTCAAGAATTGGCTAGGAAGAGACTAGCCAGAGAACACCCTATCTGGATTCATGATGGCGTTGTTTTTATCATGAATAAGCAAGATTATGATGAAGTCGTCCATGCAGCCAAGATGCAAAGGGAGGAGAAAGCGATCCAGAATCTAAGTCGGATCTTGGAAAAAGACAGATATATGCATCAGGATTTTGAGGGGGTCTGGCAATGCCATAATAGATCTGATCAATGATCCCACACTGTTATTGCTATACAAGCCATTATCAACCATTATCATGGTTTACAACCCCCTTCAAGAGTTACACATTTGATGTGAGCCTTGTAGCATATGAGCTTGAAGTGACTCTGTTGGAACCCTTGGGCTAGTCTTATAGCCTATTGCCTCGGAGTCTCACATTGCATCATCAACTTACACATTCAATGTAAGCCTTGTAGCATATGACCTTGAAATGACACTGTTGGAACCCTTGGGCTAGTCTTATAGCCTATTGCCTCGGAGTCTCACATTGCATCTACAACTTACACATTCAATGTAAGCCTTGTAGCATATGACCTTGAAATGACACTGTTGGAACCCTTGGCTAGTCTTATAGCCTATTGCCTCTGAGTCTCAATATTGCATCATAAACTTACACATTCAATGTAAGCCTTGTAGCAGATGACCTTGAAATGACACTGATGGATTCCTTGAGCTAGTCTTATCATGTATTGTCCCCACATCTCATAGAGTGTCAACCACTTACACATTCACTGTCAGTGACAGTCAGTGTGGTGGTATATGAGCTTGAAATAATACTGTTGGAGACCTTGGACTAGTAATTCATCCATGGTCTCAAACCCTCATAGGTCATCATCTAATTATACATTCACTGCCAGTTGGGTAGCCAATGAACTTGAAATAAAATTGTTGGAGACCTTGGACAGTCTTATCATCTATTGTCTCCAAGTCTCATTCAGCATCATCCACTTATATGTTCACTTACAATCTTGTAGCACATCATCATTGTCTAAAGACAATGATGAGTCACAGCTGATGTTATATTGTAACAGCAACTTCCAGATACAAGTGTGATGAGGATGCTGTGCCCATCAGGATTTTGGGGGGGTCTGGATAGATCTGATTAATTATTCCCACACTGTTACTGCTATGCAAGCCATTTCACTGCTCAAATTGAAAGTAACTAAATGTCAAAGCTGAAGCACTGAACTTTTTTTGAGCAATGATGGGACTTGGATTTAATGTGTGAAATTGGACAACAGGCAATGATCACAAACACCTGTATTAAAGTATATATGGCACAATCTCTACATAACTGTATATTTTATAATTTGAATATCTACTTTGAGTTGCCACAAATTTTCAAAATCCATGATCATGGATAATTCATGGTGTCACACAATGATCATGCAATATGAATCACAAGTGAGATATCTGCATGATGCATGATCACAGCAAAAATGTGACTTTTGTCCAATTCTGCTTGAGATCTATCAACTTAGTGATTGGGAATCAGCAGCCAAAAGATAATTATGCCTTAAAGGGAAACCTGATCATGAGCATCAGACTGACAATACTTGATCAACTCCTCTTGGCCATAATAAATATATCATTGGTAGAAAATATAACTTAATTAACTAGTTATTGCATTCCTTGTATCCTCTCCTTTCATGCACTGTCTAGAATAGGGTAGAGAGAGAGGGAGGCAAGCATGAGGAGAGGGCAGAATGGCAGATGGCATACAGGGCAATGAGAGTGCAGCAGAAGGCTCTTGGTGATGGGGCGGCGAGAGTAAGCAGCACAGAAAGGGCGACAAGAGGTAAACATGAGAGGGGCGGGAGACAAACAGGGCGGCGAGGTCACAGACAGGGTGGAGGGGATAGAAGAGGGTGTTGAAGGCAAAGGGTGGCAAGAAGGGCGGCGAGACTGAGCGGCCATAGATGGCAGGATCCGACACATGGAGGACAGTGAATGTGAGGAGAGGACAACAGAGGCAAACAGGGCAGCGGCGAGAGAGAGGGCGACGATGGCAAAGGGCGGTAGAGGGCAGCGGCGAGAGTGAGTGGCATGTATATGACAGTATCCCACATATGGAGGACAGTGAAAGTGAGGAGAGGGCAGCAGAGGCAAATAGGCACTGAGACACAGAGAGGAGAGAAGAGGGTGACGAGAGTGAGCGGCGCGTAGATGACAGGATCGTTGCTATAGTTCGTTAGTAGATGCTACTATGATATAACAGCTTCCCGGTCAAAATTTCGGCCATGTCGACTGAGATACGGCGAGCAAGAAGAGGGCGGCGAGAGAGAGCGGCGCGTAGATGACAGGATCGTCGCTGTAATTCGTTAGTAGACAAGCTACTATAATATACAGCTTACCGGGTCAAAGATTTCGGCCATATCGACTGAGACAGAGGGCGGCGAGACAGAGCGGCGCGTAGATGACAGGATCGTCGCTTTAATTCGTTAGCAGACGAGGTTACTATGGTATACAAGCTTACCAGTCAAAGATTTCGGCCATATCGACTGAGACAGAGGAGGCGGCGAGACAGAGCGGCGCGTAGATGACAGGATCATCGTAGCTCTAGTTCGTTAGTAGACAACGCTACTATATTATACAAGCTTATCTGTTAAAGATTTCGGCATATCGACTGTTCACCTTGTAGATAGAATAGATAGATAACTTACTGCGAAAGAGTTTGAGCAAAAAAGAAAACAATGCACATGATGATATTTAAACGGTAGCTGCAAACGCGGCGAGGATTGGCAACGAGTGCGACGAGGGTCGTCATAAGGTGGAGAGAGTGAAGGTGAGAATGAGGATAGAACAGACATGGCGGCGAGAGAGCAGAGGGCTCTGAGACTACTTCAACCGCTCTATGGCAACGAGGGCGGCAAGGGCGGCAAGAGTGAATCACTCCCGGTCCTGGGGCAAGAAGGGAGAGAGGCGGTGAAGGGATGGGACTGAGAATAAGGCGGGCGGGCAGCAGGATGAAATCGGTGATTTCAACTTCCGATCCTTGCAGCTCAATATACAATCCTCTTTGTTGGGGGCACAAACAAATGACTAATGCCACAACCGTAAGCTCAATGAGCCAAGGATCTTTCGGGCAGCACCCAAGTCCGGGGGAACCGAGGAGAGGGGATCGGTTGTAATGTAGATTGAAGCTGTAAACCTCGCCGTCCAAATCTCCGTGAGGCAATTTTCTGAGCTTGTGGTGTCCAGGGCGCAACGCACATTCTGGACCGGTCATGAACCGACCAATGCAGAGCGCATGGTCTGTTTGGCGCAGGTCGCAGGTGATGGAGTCATAGAAAAAGCAGCCAGCGGCGTCAGTAGGGACGAGAAACGTGTTTGTAAGCGGCTGGGCTGGGTACTGATGATGAGCCATAGCACCAACAATAAAGGCGGGCGCATTTGGTATTGCAGAAGTTGAAGTGCGAGGAAAACTGCGCGTGAGGTTGACATAGCAGTTAATAGTCTTCGAATACTCCTTGACAATGCTGTAGAAAGCGAACTGGAGACGGAGGCGTGTTCAGCGAGGCAGCTGATAAATATAACTCTTGGGATGATGACAACGCTTGACGGTGCCTCCGTCGGCAGAGAGTGGGCTAACCACAATATCTGAGGAAGACGATCATGTTCCTGTACAATGAACATGAATTGCAATAGAAGAATACTTACACCTCCAGTTTTGTGCTCACTTCCAAACTCTTGAGCTGAGCCGCCGGTTCACCATTCGCGAATATAGCCCATATCCCTATTTACATTATGAAATCACCATTGGGATGCTTAGAATACACCTACCTGGTGAGCACTGATGACTTGGAATCCGAGGATTTAGTGTTGCGCAGGTCATAGCAGCCAACGAGTATGACCGGAGGTCTTTCCGTGGACTGTACCCTACTCAGTGGAATCAGATGACGACGAGAAGAGTTGACTAGGGACACTTACCATGCTGCTGATGGCTGCGCATGTGTTGATTACACTGGGCCAGTATCATGAGGATGGAAGACAGTCCCGGAATTCGAGCCGGAAGTATTCGAGGTACCTGAGGGATACCTTATCAGCCTCGGTGTGGAACTTTATGACCCAGCGGATATGTCGCCCATCAGACCGCTGGCTCGACGTATTGCATGAGTTCTCGTTCAAATACATTATGTACTGGAGAGGCAAATGTAATGGATGCATTGTCCGTATTTACAGCAACGAACCACTAGGTGTTGTCCGTGCTGCAAGCGAATATGTCAGTCGCGATGGAGAACAGTAACGTCGAACAGATCTTACCTGACATAACTCGACCCATATACGCTGGCTCGAACAGCCATCATTCCCGACCCCACAGAGGACAGAACGGTACGAAGATCAGCACATCTCAGCAGAGGCCAGCGCAATAAACGCACATACTTGAGCCTAAACAAACTCGTAAACGGCGCCAACTGCAGCGCTGCTACCACCAGATCCGAAAAGATGCCTATACGGAAACCAGAGTAGCTGGAATGCCGGACAAACCATCATCTCAACTGACTTAGATGTCTCAGCCGTCTTGCAGACCGAGGTGGAATATGGCATGACATACCTGAATGTTTCCGTACCAATACTCAAAAGACCCGTTCTCACGGAGATCCTAGCCAACCCAATAAACTTGCGGATTCCGACTCGACAATGGATAGGTTTTCAAACGAAGCGGCGAATAGAAGTCTTATGCATACCTGATACATGATTGAGCAACGAAGCGCTCGTGAAATAATAATCACTCAACATACACTCGCTACTGGCCCATCTTGGTTATCGGAGACCTTACATGCATTGCGAGACACGAGGTATGGTGGTAAACCCTCCACGCCAAAACCTGAGTCATCAGCAACTCAACATCGGCTTTCCTGCT
>JAEBUS010000017.1:85503-112999 GCA_023014475.1 Amanita pallidorosea | reverse complement strand
CTGATGGAAAGCACAGTAGACACCTTATGTGCATCCAATAGGTCAGAGTGCAAGCCATGATATCCACAATACCAAATGGGCATGAGCACCAGCTCAACTTAGCCACATAAAAACTTACTGTGTTCCTGTCACAATCCCATCCACCACAACCATCTCACAGGTGCACAATCTCAATTATGTTACCTGTATGGGATGTGATCATGTGCATCTCCATGCCAACACAGCTGATTGATCTGCTCCACCTGTGCCAGTGCCAGACTGTTCCCTGTAACTGTTGGGTGCACTTATAACATCTGTGTTGCAGTGATCCTGGAATGATACCATTATTACTAGTAATTGAAAAGCTTCTCTGGTAACTTCAATAGTGGCAGCCCATTTGTGTATTGTAAATTTCACTTTGGATTCTGCAGCCTGCATGCGAATGATCTTGTAAAAAATGCATTCCATACCTTCCTCCTTTCAGTTTTGTTGCGGTGCAAATGATATATTCCAAAATTGTGCATAAGTTGCAGCTGATGCATGAAAAGTGTATATCCCACTGATGACAGCAGAAGTAAAAGACCTATCAGCCATAAACTCTGCCCAGTTTTTATGTATTTAGCAGAGTTTAGATATATTCTGTCCTGCTGTTGTCTGCTGATTGTATACTGATTCATGATCAGCATAGTAAATAGCCTTGCAACCTGGGCATTGACCACTAGTACAGGCCATGGTAATAAGTGAGTAAATTCCTGATAAGGCACACTCTGGGATGTCCCTTGGCTTGGTATTCTGAATCAGTGACTTGGATTACAATCATGGATATGCACAACATTGTGTCTGGACAGTGAACATGCACTGAACAATTTCATCATGTGAGACTGGCCTTCAGTTTTCCAGTGAATTTCCCTTTCTATCATAAGGGTTATAGTTTCAACAATTTGGCTAATGCATCAAGCTTTAAGCTGACATTTTTAATGACTTGATCACCATTGCCATCCTCTGTATCATCATTTGCAGGACTTTGGCATTCTTGGAACTTGTCCTTTGAATAATTGCCCTTGATAAGCAATTAAATCCACCCAGTAGTAAGTGTGATCTCTCCCTCCCATATTCTGGTTTTTTGACGGGCATCGCAGTCCAAGGAGCATCTGTGTTTTCTGTCATAGAAAAAAATCATTAAAACTGTAGACAGTGAAACTGTTGAGTGGAAGTTGTCTTAAACAAACTTGCAGAAGTCTTGGAATGATACATCCTGGGAATGGCTGCTCTGACTTTGCTACCACCCACTGGGATATTTTGAATGCAAGTATGCACAGCACATATTTGGTCATCACATTCATAAGCATAGAAAGTACACAGGATACTACAAACAGGATATACAGGAATCACATGAAAGTCATCAATATCAAAGGAAGCGCTATTCATTGTTCTTTGTGTTTAGAAGATTCAGCCTTCTGTACAACCTTCTTCTTCTCTTCTTAGAGCCCTCCATCATCATGTACCACCACTTTCTCCTTGCCTTTGCCCTTTTCTAGCCTTAATCTCATCTTGTTTATTAAAATATGCTGTCAATCTGCAAAGGTATAGATGTCTTGAAGGTACCCCAGACTTCTTGATCTTCAGGGGCATTGGCACCTCCCTCTAGCATTCTTGCATTTGAGGTAACAGAGACTTTTGACATTCTCTTACATGAGAATGCCACATTGATGGTGATACAATAATTTGATAATCTCTGTCATATTTGGCTTCTTCTGAGCAGGCCATTGACCTTGTGCAAACATATCATCTACATTGTTTGTGCCTGAATGCAGCCCTTGTATTCTGATAGTAAGACTTCAAGGACTGTCTTCTTTATCAGTAAATATGCAGGAATGTTGAGTACTGCATTAGCTCAGCAGAAGTAAGCTCAGATGGAAACTGCAGTGGATGGAGCTGCAGCAGAGCACTAGGAGCCCAAAAACACTAGAACCAGCAATGATGGCTGCCTGTCAAAGATAAACACTTTATCTTCCTGAATTGATTTATGAGTAAGCATGTTTAAATTTGTGCAATAACTTACAGCACAAAGGGTGAGCACAGTTTTCCTTCACTTGATGTCCTCTATATCCTCATCATCAATTTGGCATCATCATATTTTCCTTTAGATACCCATTCTTCATCCTCAAGGACATATATCCTTTGGTTGGATTCTGATGATATCAATGCATAAATGAAATAAGAGAGAGCTCAATTACTTACTGCTCACAATGGAATACTTTCTGGATAATTCTTGAGACAGGGCAAGTGTAGGAGTGACTTCAGTTTTTAAAACCCAATGTGGCTTTAATTTGTCAATCTCATTGAAGCAAGCTTTATACACTTTGACCCAGCCCTGACTGGGATGCTCCCTGATAAGGATTAGGAGCTCTCAAGACCTGAAGGTGTTTCCAGTCGCATGGCCTCTGATGTTCCCCCAGTACTCAGACGCACCCTCAGATGTATATGAATTCCTTCTTCTGGTAGGATTTGTAAAAGAATTTTAGAGTTAGGTATAGCATACAGCAATGTCAAGCATTTCCTTCCTTTGATTTCTCCTCATTTGTCTCTTCCTGTATCCTACATGAGAAGGGAAGATAAACCAAGAATCTCACTGACTGTGGTGCTGACTAAATCCATATCCTCCAGAAGTCCTAGAGACTCTCCTGATGGATATCATGTTTGCTCTAAAATATGTATAGTATGGCATACCAGCAATGAAACAGCCATATTCTTCCCCTGTTTTTCTTTACTTTTCTCTTCCTGTTCAATCTGAGGGAGAAGAGAGAATTAAGATAAGAACTTCACTGACCACAATCTCACTACCACTTTGCTTCCCTCATCATTGTCAATCTCTAATAGATGATTAGATGCTGTACAATGTGAAAATTATCACACACCTTCTTATGTGTTTCACTTTCATCTCATCCTCATCTTCATGTTCACCATCTCCACTATCCTCACTACATACATTTCACCTTATCTCAGATTTAGTACTTTATGGTCATATCAAATGATAACTTGTGTACATACCTCTCCTTCTCCTTGGTACCAATCATCAGATTCAGAAATATCTTTGCTGCACCAGCAGGCATTGGTCGTTTAGGCTGGGGAACAGATACCCCACTATCCTCTAAATAATTGTTCATTTCTACATGTATGAATAGAATAAATAATATAATAATATATGCATGACATGATGATGGCAGTTGTGACCAAGGCAGCAACCGAGGGGGAGTGTGACATGGCATTTATGAGCAGGATGCAACCAAGGGGTGATGGCCAAGGGGTGGTGGCCGAGGGGTGGTGGCCGAGTGAGTGTGGGTGACGTGGCAGTTGTGTGCAAGAATGAGCAGGACAGCATGAGTGAGCAGCAGACGAGGTGGGAGTTGGCCGAACGTGGGCGAGACGGCGCGTTTTGCAGTGGGAGGCGGCCGACGTGGCGAGATGGCGCGTTTTGCGAGTGAGAGGTGGTAGCCGAAGGAGGAGAGGGCGGTGTTTGTGAGCGAGGTGGTGTTTATGAGCAGGACAGCATGAGTGAGCAGCAGACGAGGTGTAAGGCGCCGATATGTGGGCGAGACGGTCCGTTTTGCAGTGGAGGCGGCCGAACGTGTGCGAGACGGCGCATTTGCAAGCGAGAGGTGGTAGCCGAAGGAGGAGAGGGTGGCGTTTGTGAGCAAGGCGGCGTTTATGAGCAGGACAGCACGAGTGAGCAGCAGACGAGGTGGGAGCAGCCGAACGTGGGCGAGATGGCGCGTTTTGCAAGCAAGAGGTGGTAGCCGAAGGAGGAGAGGGCGGCGTTTGTGAGCGAGGTGGCATTTATGAGCAGGACAGCATGAGTGAGCGAACGTGGGCGAGACGGCGTTTTGAGAGGCAGTAACCAAAGGAGGAGGGTGGCGTTTGAAAGCGAGATAGCGTTTTGCAAGTGAGAAGGCGGTACCGAAGAGGAGAGGGCGGCGTTTGAAAGCGGATAGCGTTTACGAGCAGGACGGCGTTTAGGCATTAGTCAAGTGCAAGGTGGTGACCAAATGAGAGTGGGCGGCGGCCAGATGGCGCAGTCACAGGTGGTGGTTGGGGGAGCAGGCAGTGTGTGGTTGCAAGGGTGGAGGGCAGGAGGGAGGGGCAGGAGGAGCGGTGCATTGATCAGAATGGAAAAGACACTGTGAAAACGAACAAAACTTACGGTTTCAGTTGTTCCACTGCTGTCTTTGCTCGTTTCTTCGAATTTCCCAGTGATGGAGACTGAGGATGGAGCTCGGCTACGCTTGGTTGGTGCAGCGGGTGGCTGGTGTGACGGGTGGACCGGTGTGGGCATTGCAGTGTGAGATTGATAATGATCAAGCGCTGGGCTGCGCATCGACGAGCACAGGCGCATCACGTGCACGTCATGTGCATCATGTGATGATCAACTGGACGTGTGCTGAACCGTGTCACACATGTCACAAATGCTATAAATGGCATGGCAGTTACCTGTCCCTCAGCTCAGCCAGCTCACACTCCACTCGGACTCTACTCGGAGTCTGAGCTCACTCCCAGCATTGTCAGTCCTAGTACTACTAGGCTGCTTCCGAGTTCAGCTCGGGTTCAGCTCGGACTTGACTAGGACTGAACTCGGATTACGAGTTCCCATTTTGGTGAGTACCAGGCCAACTTTTTTCAGCTCGGAATTGACTCGGATTCCGAGTAGGCTACTCGGAATCCTAGGATTAAGCTCGGACTGAGCTCGGAATCTCGGAATAAGGGGGGGGGAGTGTCATGCTCTCATGGAAAGGATACACGGCTGAACACAATTCGTGGGAGCCAAAAGAGAATTTAGGAAATGCAAAAAAGAAAATAAAGCATTTCTATGATAGAAATCCCGGAGCAATTCGTATCATTGACAAAAGTGTCTTTGATAAATTAAGCTTCAAAAATATGAAAACTTCACGAAAGTCAGGAACGGCCATATCCCGGATTGACATAAATGCAGTAGCAGAAACTGCATCATGGGAGAAAAATTGGCAGAAATGGAAAGGACAACAACTTTTAAATCAATTAAATGAATCATCAGATCACGATGGTCCATGCGATTGTAACGGTTGTTTAAAAATTAAAAAAGGATTGGCCCTGGAGTAGGGCCTTAAACTGCTTCATTTTGTTGTAGGAAGGCCTTATTCTGGGCCCGGTTATTCAAAACACATATATGCATTTGTATATTGTCTCTCTTACCATCATGGGTAAGAATCGCCGCAACAACAAAAAATCTCAAACTACAATCCTTACCATCAGTGGTCATTCGAACGTGGGCCACTGCTGTGAACAATCGTCACGTTATCCTTTTCCTGAACCTCAAAGAAAGCCAAAACCCACTCCCCGTCCTCGCATCACTATGGATCGTGAATGTGTACCGCTGGATAGAAAAAGCCGACCAAGGCGTAGATCCTTGACTTTCCGCCTAAAGTATTTTGGGCATGGCAATTATGCATGAGATGGCGAAAGGAGAAAAAAGGTGGACACATATCCTTTGAAGATTTTTAGTTCGTCTAGGAAGCCGAAGCCTAAAAAGGGGTACTGTCATGACCTGTTCTCAACGGTCAAAATCTCTAAGACGTTTTTATTCTTTTTCTTTGTATTTTAACAATAGTTGTAGCCAACATCTTAGTCAGGTTGGTGTCTATCTTATCTAGTCAGCGCTAAGATTAGATTAGATTAGATAACGATTAATTAGATTACGGACTACCGGACCGATGACTCATGGACTATGACTCAGGCTTACCAATGCGCAGCAACGGGGCTGATTATGTTATTTCTTTACTCATACTTACTCAGCGTAGCTACTATTATTAGAGTGGTGCACAGACCACCCTTGTAGTATTAAACTGAGCAAGATAGCACCCAGAGTCCTCAGTCGAGTTCTCTCGGGTTTCCACTCTACCCTCACTCCTCTCCTCTTAAGTCTGCTGTTGGGGCCCTAAGACGTCACGTCAAGGGGTAGTCCTGATACGAGGGTGGCAAGGGCGGCAAGAGTGAATCACTCCCGGTCCTGGGGCAAGAAGGGAGAGAGGCAGCGAAGGGATGGGACTGAGAATAAGGTGGGCGGGCAAGCAGGATGAAATTGGTGATTTCAACTTCGCATCCTTGCAGCTTATATACAATCCTCTTTGTTGGGGGCACAAACAAATGACTAATGCCACAACTGTAAGCTCAATGAGCCAGGGATCTTTCGGGCAGCACCCAAGTCCGGGGGGAACCGAGGAGAGGGGGATCGGTTGTAATGTAGATATGAAGCTGTAAACCTCGCTGTCCAAATCTCCGTGAGGCAATTTTCTGAAGCTTGTGGTGTCCAGGCGCAACGCACATTCTGGACCGGTCAGTGAAACCAACCAATGCAGAGCGCATGGTCTGTTTGGCGCAGGTTGCAGGTGATGGAGTCATAGAAAAGCAGCCAGCGGCGTCAGTAGGGACGAGAAATGTGTTGTAAGTGGCTGGTGGCTGGGTAACTGATGATGAGCCCATAGCACCAACAATAAAGGCGGGCGCAGTTGGTATTGCAGAAGTTGAGTGCGAGGAAAACATGCGCGTGAGGTTGACATAGCAGTTATAGTCTTTGAATACTCCTTGACAATGCTGTAGAAAGCAAACTGGAGACGGAGGCGTGTTCAGCGAGGCAGCTGATAAATATAACTCTTGGATGATGACACACTTGACGGCGCCTCCGTTGCAGAGAGTGGGCTAACCACAATATCTGAGGAAGACGATCATGTTCCTGTACATGAACAGATGCAATAGAAGAATACTTACACCTCCAGTCTTGTGCTCACTTCCAAACTCTTGAGCTGAGCCACCAGTTCACCATTTGCATATAGCCATATCCTATTTACATTATGAAATCACCAATTGGGATGTCTTAGAATACACCTACCTGGTGAGCACTGATGACTTGGAATCCAAGGATTTCAGTGTTGCGCAGGTCATAGCAGCCAACGAGTATGACCGCAAGGTCTTTCCGTGGACTGTACCCTACTCAGTGGAATCAGATGACGACGAAGAAGAGTTGACTAGGGACATTTACCATGCTGCTGAATGGCTGCGCATGTGTTTGATTACACTGGGCCAGTATCATGAGGGATGGAAGACAGTCCCGGAATTTGAGCCGGAAGTATTCGAGGTACCTGAGGGATACCTTATCAGCCTTGGTGTGGAACTTTATGACCCAGCGGAATATGTCGCCCATCAGCACTGCTGGCTCGACGTATTGCATGAGTTCTCGTTCAAAATACATTATGTACCTGGAGAGGCAAATGTAATGGATGCATTGTCCTGTATTTACAGCAACGAACCACTAGGTGTTGTCCGTGCTGCAAGCAAATATGTCAGTTGCAATGGAGACAGTAACGTCGAACAGATCTTACCTGACATAACTCGACCCATATACACTGGCTCAACAGCCATCATTCCTGACCCCACAGAGGACAGAACAGTACGAAGATCAGCACATCTAGCAGAGGCCAGCGCAGATAAATGCACATACTTTGAGCCTAAACAAACTCGTAAACGGCGCCCAACTGCAGCGCTGCTACCACCAGATCTGAAAGATGCCTATACAGAAACCAGAGTAGCTGGAATGCCGGAACAACCATCATCCTCAACTGTTAGGATCGCAATCCTAGCCCTCAAATTTGGTTTCACCTTACAGTCATCTGGGATGACTTCTATACATGTTATAACAGGCCTGGGGCCTTATGGGACACTAGGGGATACCAACGGTTGAGTCAGCGCATGGGAGCGCTCACCAGAGGGCAAGACAATGGTTGGAAGAACCAGCCAATACTATATACGGAAGGACGGCCGGACTAGGAAGGTGGATCGCCACCTTGATGGCATGACACTCGGCATCAGTGCATCAGGAGGATCAGCGCATCAAGCCATCACGCATCAGACGAAGGCACAAGACAGCGCGCATGTCTATAAAGGATTGCGATGGGAACGCACAATGCCTCAAGGCATTGCTCCTTATGGTCAGGGTCTAGAGCAGTCCAGGTCAGAGCGGCCGCGCCCATATGCACTCATGTGCACAGCAACTGTGGCAGCGCCCAAGCACATGCTCACCAAGAACAATAGGAGTGAGTCAGGCTGAGGGAGTGCTGGTGGGTCTGGGAGTCGCAAGGGGTCCTCATAGAGTAGTATATAAGTAGGTACAATGTAGCTGGAGTCTCCCCAGACTTCAGATAGTTTCTCTCTACCCCAATACTATCCCTGTTCCGTCGGGATTGTAAGGTTGTGGTTAGGGGCGTGAGCTCATAACATCAACTGACTTAGATGTCTCAGCCATCTTGCAGACCGGAGGTGGAATTGGCTATGACATACCTGAATGTTTCCGTCACTAATACTCAAAAGACCCGTTCTTCACGAAGCGGCGACATAGAAGTACCTGATATCATGATTGAGCAACGAAGCGCTCGTAAAATAATAATCACTCACATACACTCGCTACTGGCCCATCTTGGTTATTGGAAGACCTTACATTACATGCATTGCAAGACAAGGTATGGTGGAAATCTATGGTATCAGATGACAAGTAAACCCTCCACGCAAACTCTGAGTCATCAGCAAAACATCAACATCGGCTTTACCTGCTTCGTTGATTTTGAAAGTAGCCAAAGTCAACCAAGAAAAACACCCACCAGCTTTCTACAAAAGGTCAGTTTGTTTACAAAGTCTTTCTTTCTTTGAACTTACAAACCATTCGCTTCACTTCAATTCCTTACAAAGTATCACAAGTTGCACAAAAGTAGGTATTGCATTTATACATGCTACTAGGTTACAAACCTAGTAGCTATTGCCAAGCATTGTACACCCGTAGCGAGCATTATACATCCATATCGAGCAAGTGAGCTGATTGAGCCCAAGTAAGCACTGTTGATGTTGATGTGTGGGCGAGCACTGAGCGCCAAGTGAAGAGTCAGCACAAGTGATGAGAGAGTGCCAAGTCTTGATAAATGTGTGAGTGCCAGGTGACGAGTGAGTGAATCTTGATAAATGAGCGAGCACTGAGCGCCAAGCGATGAGTGAGCATTTCTGAGAGCGAGTCATGATGATTGAGCAAGTGGAGCAAGTTTGATGGACAAACAGTGAGCATTGATAGGCCGGTCAGCATTGATACTTGTGAGCAAGTGTTGATACATTGATAGGCCAGCGAGCATTGATGTACAAGCGAGTGTTGATATGTTGATAGGAGAGCAAACATTGGGAGACAAGTATTGGGTCTATAAAGATAGTCACGTCAATATCAATTCAGTCAGAAAATGGGAGATGGAGAACTTCAAGTTAATCAGTCACAGACAACGATCTTGCATGGCCACAGGTTCGACTCGGCTTCAATGATGATAACGTCATCTGACTTGTATGTGTTGACTTATTTGTTCCATTTATTCTTCTTGCTGTGTGGGATATATTTGCACCTTCATTGAGGATGAGCTTCCAGTGATGCTCCTTGAAGACTTCAACGTTGTCCATGAGGAAGGTGGTGCGATATACCATCACCTTTTTGATCACCTTGCGCTTGGTGACAGGATCGATAGATGCATTCTGTTTTCCTGGTCGCCATAGTTTTCAGCTGAGAATTGCTTCGTCCCCTTGACAAAGCAGCCAGTAGTCCATTGTACGAGAGCATGCTCACTGTTGCAAAGCTTAAATTAGACAGTTAAAAAAAGAGGATGGAATCTTGCTGCTTGGGTTGCAAGTACAATAGCGCCAACTGGCTTTGCTTCACTGAAGTCGGCAATGATCTCGGGAAACTTTGATAGGTGTGCGATGCCGAGTGTTCGGGTGATTAGTTGCAAAGCCAAAAAACCCTATCATATATTGACTATCAGCAAATATTGCGCCAAGTGAAAGGATAAGCACCTTGGTGCCCGTTGCCTCATCATCTATCTCTCTCCATTGGAACACTTGGCTTTCTCCATCTGACGCTTTTGAAAGGTAAAACGTAACAAATTCTTTGATCTTTTCCATATTATTCAATTCGCCGCTGTTATCCGACATGAGCGCAGCTAAACTTGATTCAGCAGCATCTACAAACCCTCGGTGCCAGCTGTGCAGGCGCGCATTTATCTAGAGGACATGATAACATTATTGCAGAGAAAATACCAAGACTCTTACCAGCCCAAACCAGGCACCGTCTTCCGTGACTCTGTATTTCCCTGCCTCAAACACTTCATCTAAAATTCCTTGCATTTCAAGTAACGTTGGCGATTTCCAGGGATGGAGTGATCCTGTCTTCATGCACAACAATGGCATGACCTGGCCCTCAAAATCCATTGCAGTTCCTGAAGGCAAATGCTTTGTTGACCAGTTCTTCGCACCCTGACGTGCTTCAAGAAGCGTTTTTGATGCAGCAGGATTAGATTCAATCTTAATCATCTGAAACTTTGTTCATTAGTTATGGTGGAGCATGCATAAGAGGATATGGCCTGACATTTTATCCTTCAGCTTCTTGATCCCTTTCTTCGTTGCACCCTTCCTCTCCACTTTATCACTTTCCCCTTCAGGTATGAAACTCCCAAACTGTGCAAGGAATCGTTGTCCTCACTTTCTTGCTCAATACTGTGCTTGTGCAAGACGGTCAGCTTCCTATAGTCTGGGAGTAAACCTGAGGGAGTGAGTTCCTTGCATGGAACGTGAGTAGCAATTTAAACAACAAAATAAAAACTGTACTTATCAGTTTCGGTCAAGTTGTTGACCTTATCGGATTTCCTCTTGCTCACAGCAGGTGTCCCACTTTCTGGATGCATGGCTCTGAGCTTCTCGATATCTTGGTGGAACTGTCTGCCTTCCGCCTTGCGTGTCACTTCTGCCAAGACACCTCTGAACTGATGACGTGGAGTCAGCGAACGCCACATCTGCTTCTCGACCTCTCAAATATTTCCAGAGCGGCTCTAGCAGGGACTGCTCATCCCCCTTCAAATGTGGCGCGAAAAACCATCCAGCGGCTTGTGTAACATAAACCACATCAGAAACGAGGACGAAGCCATCTAACTTGAGTCCTGAAATGTACGCATATAAAAGGACATCGCTCTTCGCAGCTGGCTCGTCGACGGTTTCCTTAACCGATATCGACATGTGCTCCAGTAACTTGGTCGAAAATTTCTCCTCTTGTCTCACGGGCAACAGCTCGAATTCGTTGGACAGAGGAAATACGCGATTGATGACATGGTAGACTTGAGATGTTGGTTGTACAGCATCATCGAGTTGTATGTGACATGATAGTGGGACGCGATCCGCCTCAATCTTGTACCTTGGAACCCGCTGGACGAGTGCTCATACTTGAGTTGACGCTTCTCCAGTAGAGCCGCCATGGTATGGACGATATCTGGACAAGCTCCGGCGCCACCTTCCTGATTTTGATGCCATCACTGTAAAGCGACAGCGACTTGACCATCCGAACATATCTAATTAGAAAAAATGCGTCAGCATCCTACCCTCTACCAAACCGCTAAAAGAAAAACCCACAAATACATATAACCCAACCATTGTACCACATCGTCCCTGTTCTGGATCGTCCCAAACACGATCTCCGCATTCAAGCGTTATCTGCCAGTTTAGACACAAATTGCGTCTGTGTGTAGGCCTTCGAACATCTTTGTACGGAGCTTGTAGCGATAGGGGTCGCGGAAAATGACGCGGTGCGCCGCTGTAAAGCATTAGAAAGTATCAGAAACAATAGTGAATGACCAACCAGGATTCCTTTCACTGGAGCAGCCATTACGTTTCGCAAAGCCGCGTTGCTGACTCATCAGTGCATCAGTCACGGTGCCTGCGTCGGACTGAGCCGAGTTTTCCACTAATAACAGTACGAACACATAACGGAAACACTGGCATGCGCAGGATATTGCTGTTGCGTAAAGGTTCGATTTGGTGCATAATTTTTCAATTTGGAACACAGGCGTCGGATTCGAAGATTCCGTCTCAAATACTCTTAATAAATTACGTGTGGAATCGTTAGAAACAACCAAGTAATATGCACACTAGTGATACGAATAAGATTGTTGTCCGTCAGAAACATCGTTCAGATCCGATTTTCGGTGACATCATCTCGCATCTCAACGTCAACCAACATTCGGAAGACCTCCCTTTCGTCTTCTTCATCCACGTCCTCAACTGCGACGGCGTTGACGAGCGCCGTGACGATGGCAAAAACTCTGGCCCGTCCAGTGGCGTCGATATGCGCTACGACGACGATTTCAATACCTAAAACGGTGTCGGGGACGGTGACGCTTTAGTTCGTTAGTAGACGACGCTACTATGATGTACAAGCTTACCGGTTGGTCATCTCGGCCATATCGTCTGTTCGCTTTAGAGAACGTGCGATAGGAGAGATAGACAACTTATCGCGAGAGTAGTAGGATCAGTGGCTGTACGGAAAGAAAAACGGTAACTGCAAACGCGGCCGCACAAGTAGCAGTTGTGACGCTACAAATTTATTAGATATAAGATCAAAAATGAACGTACCGCTTGCTGCTTGATCTCGTTTTACAACCTGAATAATTATCCAAGAACGGCAGTACCTGTTATCCGAAGTTTGTGGAGTAAGACAGATGGACGCGCACGCAGGACAAATCTGTTTATTAATATAATGTGCATATTGACACAGTACAAACATGAGAACCAGTAATTCTAAAAAATGCATCAGCTACTCTGTTCTGAATGCTAGCACATAACAACCTACTGGCTTTACCAGCACATAATCTTAGAGCCCAGGGACTACTTGCCGAAATCAGAGAGGGGCCTTGCATGGCCTCGACTGCTGCTCATGCTAATGTTTGCCTCGCTTAGCTGATTTGGACGATGCGTCTTCGAGGTAGCAAAAGGTAATGAAAATTCGCTCGACGGATTTGCGAGGAGGTGGAGTTCTTTGCGAAGATGATTTTTGAATGACTCCACCATCCTTTTTCGTATACCGTCATCAAGCCACCCCGGCAGCACTACTGGGTAAACCGTAGAATGACAGCCGCGAACAAGTAAATGTGAAACGGAACCTCTCAATATGCCCAAGAGCTCCCAACAAACTGGGCAGCAAAGTTTCGACACCGAAATATGGGTTCCTCGCAGTGCCTAAAACATCACATGAAAGTCAATAAACATTTTCATGACAACATGGGTGGATTATCAGGACTACCCTTGGCGTGATGCCTTAGGGCCCCAACAGAGAGTTAGGAGAGGAGAGGAGATGAGGGTAGGAGAAACCCGAGAGAACTCGACTGAGGACTCTGGGTGCTACTTTGCTCAGTTTATATACTACAGGGTGGTCTGTGCACCACTCTAATAATAGTAGCTACGCTGAGTAAGTATGAGTAAAAGAGATAACATAATCAGCCCCCGCTGCTGCACATTGGTAAGCCTGAGTCATAGTCCATGAGTCATCGGTCCGGTAGTCCGTAATCTAATCTAATCGTTATCTAATCTAATCTAATCTAATCTTAGCGCTGACTAGATAAGATAGACGCCAACCTGACTAAGATGTTTGGCTACAGCTATTGTAAAATACAAGAAAAAGAATAAAAATGTCTTAGAGATTTTGAACGTTGAGAACAGGTCATGACAGTACCCCCTTTTCAGGTTTCAGCTTCCTAGACAAACTAAAAATCTTCAAAGGATATATGTCCACCCTTTTTCTCCTTTCTCCATCTCATGCATAATTGCCGCCCAAAATGCTTTGGGCGGGAAAGTCCAAGGATCTATGCCTTGGTCGGCTTTTTCTATCCAACGGTATACATCACGGTCCATAGTGATGCGAGGACGGGGAGTTGGTTTCAGCTTTTTAGGTGTTTTGGGGAAAAGACAATGTGACAATTGTTCACAGCAGTGGCCCATGTTTGAATGGCCACCGATGGTAAGGATTGTTGTTTGAGATCTCTGTTAGGACGGATCCCACACAACCACAAGCCTCTACTGAGGAGAGATAGAGAGATAGAGAGAATTGACACAGTAGAGTAGAATACTGGGTGAGAGTAAACTATCTAGAGTCTTAGAGACTCCTACCTATGACATACCACCTTATATACCTCATCCATGGTCTGTGTGCAGCAGCCTCATGCCCCTAGGGCTATGCGCGCACAGCAATGAAACCATGGCGACTATCTACGCCTTCCCGCAATGCCCGTGTCCCCATCCGGTTCTTATTGTCTTCTTATCAGCACAGCCCCTGGCTGAGTAATTGCTGACCTAACCGATGGGCGCCTTGACATAGGGGTTGGCGCCTACGAGTCTTGTATACCTATGCGTCCATAGGGCCCCAGAGAAAATAGATAAAAAGATGGAAAAATAGCCAGAAAATTGTAAGGTCGTAACATGCCCCCCCCTTAAGACTTCACGTCCCGGGAAGTCAGTGCGAGGATATCGTCTTTAGGAATCTTTGCAAGGTCTCTTGCAAAGACCTGGTCCGTATCCGGTTTGTCATAAAAAGTTTGTGGTCGCCTTTCCACACTGCCAGTTCCATTTTAGCTTTTCGAGGTATTCCCTCTCGAATTTGCCATTCTCCCATCCAAACAATTGTTTGGGCACATGCACCTGGGTGTGATTCTGCCATCGTCTGTAATCCATGTCGTGTACGTTAACCAATCGACGTGGAGTGCTAGGATTTGCTTTGTGAAACTTCTGAACCTCTTTTTTAGCGTTATCAAGGTTCTCAGCGGGTTCCCAAGTGGATTCTTCTACAGGATAATTTTTCCACTTGACAAGGTATTCTAAGCGTCCACCGCCATGTCCACTGACTCGGCTGTCCATGACTTCTTCAACCTCGTATTTGTCGTCCTGAGATTCTTCCACCATTTGTAACTCTTTTCGTTGAGCTACCTTATCCTTTTGAGTGGGGAAGACAGGTTCCTTATACGGTTTGAGGTGAATCTCGTTGAACACGTTATACACCTTCCATGAAGCCGGGATTTTCAACTGGTACGCGGATGTGCCGACCTTTTTTACGACTTCCAAGGGACCAACAAACTTGCCATCAAGCTTTTTTGTAGCACGAATGGTAGGCAAGTTTTCTGTGCTGAGATAAACCTTGTCGCCAGGTTTGTATTCTCGTGCTGGTGCCTTATTTCCATTATACCACCTTTTCATAGTTTCAGCGGTTTTATTCAGCGCCTCTGTTGCCTAGGCATGTACGTCCTCAACCTGCTTGGCAAGTTCCTCAACTGCTATGACCGTAGGTGTGTGAAGTGGGTTTACCCCTTTATTGGGATGACGTCCGTTATTCATAAAAAATGGCAAATATCCCGTTGATGCGTGTACCCGATCATTGTGGCAGAATTGTGCTACTGCCAACCAGTCACTCCAGTTATCTTGATGGTGGTTTACAAACATGGTCAAGAACTCTTTAACTTCCTGATTGACTCTTTCCATTTGTCCATCTGTCTGCGGGTGATATGCGGTAGATCAATTCGCCTTGATGCCCAGCATTCCATACAAGTTGTCCATGAACTTGGAAATGAATTGCGGTCCTCGGTCGCTGATGACTTTTCGGGGAATTCCATGCTCTCGGAATACATTATCTCGGAACAAGACTGCCATGCCTTGTGATGTGATAGTTGACGTTGTCGGGAGGAAATAGGCCTTTTTAGTGAATCGGTCCACCACCACCATGACCATGTTGTTGCCCTTTGATTCCGGTAAGGGTCCAATTAAGTCAACGGATACAATTTCCCAGGTTCTGAAGGAATCTCATTCAGGTGAAGTGGTGCCACCCTAGCCTGTTGATCCGGTTTAACGCGTTGGCAAGTTTCACATCCAGGGATATATTTTTTAATATCTTTGCACATGTTCGGCCACCAATAGTCCTGAGTTATTAGTTCCAGTGTTTTGACAATTCCTGAATGTCCCCATGAGTGAATCAGTCCGATCAATTCCCCTCTAAGTCGATTATTGGCAGGTATGTAAATGCGTCCCTTCCATTGCACTATTCCTTTGTCAATGGCATAGTCTGGGTCTCCCTTTTCCAATCCTTCATGCACCTGTGCTTCCCATTGCCGTTTTGGAATTTTTTGCAATATCCCTTAATAATTCATCTATAGCCCGGTCATCATCCAAAAGCTGTACAAACAGATGTTCCTTCAGGAGAATGACACCTTCATTATTGTTATGTCCTTGCTCATGTCCCGCCCGCCTGGATAACAAATCCGCCTTTGAGTTGGATTTTCCTGATCGATGCTTAATGACAAAATTGTACTCCTGCAAATCCATGACCATCGTGCTTGTCTTCGGTTCAGATTCTGCGCCTTTCGGAAATATGTCAAATATTGATGATCCGTCAAGACTTCCACAATCTCCTTGCACCCTTAAGATAATGAGACCATTCGTAGAATGCATGCATTACAGCTAACATTTCTTTGTCATAGATTTCATAGTTGCGTTCAGCATCATTGAGGGCTTTGAAATAAACGCCACTGGCCTCCAGAGTTGATCCTTGCCCTGCTGAGACAAGATTCCACCTATTGCAAAATCCGATGCGTCTACTTCAATGCGAAACTGTCCCTCATCATCCAGAATCTGAGGACAACCTCCCTCGCCACAAGGTCTTTCAGTCCCTGAAAGGCCTCAGACTGCAATTCTGTCCATAAACCAGTCAACCTTGCTGTCAGCTTAGTTAATGGTTTGGCTACTTGAGCGAAGCCTTGCACAAAATGCCTATAGGAATTGATGAACCCCAGGAACTGCTGCAACTCCCTTTTACAAGTCGGTTCCAGCCACAATGCAATGGCATCCACCTTGCCTCTTTCCATTCGAATAGAATCTGTACTAATACCAAACCCAGGAAATTGATTTGCGGTTGATCAAACCAACACTTTTCCGGTTTAAGATAGTTTTGTGGTTTTCTAACTTGGCCAAAATTCGATTTACGTGTTTGGTATGTTCATCCTGTGACTTTGAGAACACCAAATGTCATCCATGTATATGACGACCCATCCTTCTGCAATTTCTTGCCTAAAGATGTCATTCATCATTGTTTGGAATGTGCCGGCGAGTTTGTTAATCCAAAGAACATAACGAGTGGTTCGAATAATCCACGATTAGTCCGAAAGGCTTTTCCAGACATTATATAGCCCCACCAAATGTCCATTTTGAGAAGACTTTGGCTTGTGACAATTTGTCCACTAACTCCCGATAAGTGGATATCGGTTTTTAATTGTCATTTCATTCAACCGTCGGTAGTCTTTGCACCAGTCATAGTTTTCCATCTTTCTTTTTGACAACAAAGAATGGTGATGCCATCGGAGATTTACTAGGTTGAATATGTCCCAATTCCAAGTTCTCCTTAAGGAATTCATCCAATTGCGCTTGTTCGTCCCTATTTAGTGGATATATTTTACAGTCCACCGCCTTTGAACAGGCACTAGCTCAATCACATGATCCCAAGGGGCCGTGGTGGCAGCTCATCAAATTTTTCTTTTTCAAAGACCTTGCGATGTCCCAAATAATGCTTTGGCACCACCTCTTCCAACGAACGCTTTGTCACCGCCTTTGCTTCTTTCGCCGCGATGTCGGTTGCTACCGACCGTAGTTTGAATTCAGGTTCTCCAATATGTACAGCTAGGAGTTTTTCGCCCTCTTCCAGTGGTTTCATAGGATCTACTTCATCTTCTGGATTTTCAACGTGAGAACGGTCCCAACATGTTCCTGGACATCTGGTAAATTGTACTTCCCCTTTTCCAGTCCATCACTGGATTGTGATGTTGCAGCCAGTCGTGTCCCAAGAAAATATCAGTTTTTCCTAATCCTGCGACCCCATTCAATGACTTCTTCATGGCTTCCTATTCGTAATTTTGAACTGGACCATGTACTCCAGACTCCCCTAATGCGTCCTTGTCCCATCCGCATTGTATACCGCATAGGTCTAAGGAGTTTCCGTTTGTTAAGTTTGTGTTGTTCCACAAAACTCGGTACTAACGCACGACCCTGTACAACCTGAGTCCACTAGCGCAACAATATTAATTTGGGCTCCTGTGTCCATGGTTGTGATAGTTCCTTTCAAATTCATTTCCTGCTTTCCCGTGGCTTTTACTATGCTTTGTCTTAATCGCGTCAGGTTCCATAAAGCCTGCCTCAGGTTGTTGGTTTAATTCATTAACCAACCCCTCCGTAGCTTCATTTAGTCATTTATTTGAACCCACTCCTTCAGACATTGCACAGCAGTGCTTTATCTTGCTGCCATATTCGCCTCAACACCCATGTGGGTGACCATGTTTTATTCTGGATTTTGCACTCACACTTAGGTTTCGAATCCGATGGACATATGATGAGCATTCATATAACAATTCAGGTATACTTACAAGAATCTTTGTCCAGATTGAAACTCTATCAGCCAGCAGCGCGGAGCGCTTGCCTACTGGCTGTCACCAAAACCCTTCTCCTTGCCATATTCTTTCCATTGCTCCTCAGTGAGCTCTTCCGCCTTCAACTCCCGAATATGGCCTTTTCCTTTCTCTTTCCTATTGAACCGCTTTGGTTCAGGACAGTCCCTGGCAAAGTGCCCCTCTTTGCCACAATTGTAGCACGCCCCCATGTGTCGTTTCGCTTTGTCAACGTCCATTGCATTGGGTACCCTGCTAGACGTTGCCATTGTGGGCATACTATGTTGGATCGGTGCCTTACTTTCCTTGGCCACTGGTGTTTCTTTGTACTCATTATGGCTTTTCTTCTCGCTGTATGCCTCTTTTGCCCTGCAATATACCCGCGCTAATTGCACCGCCCAATCTTGGATTGTCTTCAGGGATGCGTCATCTGCCAAGTTTCCATGTCTGATCAATTCCGCCCCCAGGGCAGGGTTGATTCTATTCAGGAAGTGGTCCTTGAGCGCATTTTCTCCCCATCCAACCAATGGCGACAACACATTGAACTTAATGATATAATCTTCTATTGGGGTATTTCGTTGTTCCAATTTCATTAAGTCGTCCATTGCGTGTTGTTTGGTTTCCGTAGACATGAAGAATTCATGCATCTCCGTTTTAAATGCCGCCCAGGTTGTCCATGGATACTTGTTCGTGTTAGGCGGGCACGTCCATTGCAGTGGTTGATCTTTGGGTTGTAACGGAGCTCAATGTCCGTTATTCACTTCTGCCCATGTTAGATCCAATGGATAGCATGTGGGTGCGCGCGTGTGCTTTCCCTCGTATTCCTCATCCGCTTTTTGAATTTCCTGAAGTTTTACTCCAGTCCATTCCCCTGCGCGATTTCCCTTTCCTTTCTGGGTTCGGTATAAACAGATCACAATGCGCCTTCGGACCGCTGTCTCACGTGCCAATGTGAAATAAACCTCCATTGTCTGCAACTGTCGAAGCAACAACCGACAGGAGCACAGCAGAATAGTAGAGCTGAGTAAGTTAACACTTACTGGTAGCTGTAGTAGTCACTTAAGTCCGCTATAGAGCGATCACTTAGTAGAGCAGAGGATATAGATTGACGTCTAAGTACTGAGGTATTATACAGTCTATCTACTGGTCTGATGTCAGTGATATTAGTAGCGCTGACTGATCATTTCTATTGTGCTTGCTAATGCACAGTCATTGCTGTGTCAATAGTTGTGTGGAACACAGCTTTGCACAGTCATGCACATGGTGCGCTATTGTCTGAGTTTGACACATGTCAAACTCTATAATATCTGTCTAACTCTATAATATCTGTCAAGATATTAATAGCAGTGAACTCTATAATTATGTCCACATATACAAACATTGATTATATGACAGATTAGATAAGATCGGTCCCATCCGAGATAAGATCGGATAGATCCGAGATGTTTCCCACGGTGCGGAACACATCGTGTATGTAACGGGTTACATCCGTTTCAACACCCCCCTCCCCTCATTGAGGATCTCAATGCCAATTTTATCTCTTAACTCTTTGAACTTTTGCCAAGTCAAATTTTTTGTTAAGATATCAGCTAATTGATTATTTGTGGAACATATTGAATGTTGATATCTTTATCCTCAACACGTTCTCTAACATAATGATAACAAATATCAATATGTTTTGTTCTATGTTCTTGAGCTGGATTCTTCAATCTCTCCGTCAAAACCGTTTTCATCATTCTCAGTTCATTTCTCAATGGTTTCTTTTATTCCTGTATCGTTTAGAAGTGCCTCCTACTGTCGTTCTCAGCGCAGTGATGCTTCATACGCTGCCACATTCATTTTCTTGCTATTCACAAATCTGTATACTCAGGTACTGGGTTTTCTGTTCTTTAGTCTTGTAGGCCAGTTTTGCATTGTAATTCTATCAATACACATATATAAAAGTAGTTTCCCTTGGAATTTCAAGTTATGAGTGGACTGTTGATAAAATAGGCTAGGATTCATTATTCTCATTGCTTTAATTACCCATCCTGGCCAAAAGTGTTTGCAATGCATCAGATTTCCTAGGTGCAGAGGAAAATGCTTATAAATACAACATACTTTAGTGAAACCGACCATGGATGAGGTGAGATATGAGCCCACTAGCATGTAAAAATACGATGTGAATGAAGATTGATGAATAACAAAGAAGAGAAAGTGCGCCGCATCAAGCGGTCAATGCGACAAGGGAAGAGGGTCAAGAGCGCTTGCAACGGGTGTAAGATTGAAGGAAAACCGTCAAGAAATGGGGGAGATATGATATAAAAACACATGGTGTGACTCAGCTTTATGTTTACGGGCGGATCAAGCGCGCGCGGTGCCAACGGTTAACACGTCGAGGAATGGTTCTCAGAAGAGGCTATCGAATGATTCTATATTTCAAGGAATCCGTCAAGGAATGGCTGAGATTGACCTATCTTTACTCACCTTGTGGCCCAGACCTTACCCTGGCTTTCCCATCATGCCAGTGCTCTCCAACTTCTTGAGGCAAGGATATGTAAATAAGGCTTCAAAAACACCTACAATGCCGAGGAGGCATTACAGTGGGTGGGGCGTCAGTCCATTTGAAAAGATAGCCAGAGCTGGCTCTAGCTGGCTCTGGAGGCCGAGCCAAGCCGAAAACCGGCTCCGGGGACTTAGCTTGCCGGAGCGGTTGAACGGGCGGAGAGGCGGTGAACGGGCGAGAGGGCGAACAGGCAAGAGGGGGAGGGGCGAATGTGAACGGGCAAGAGACACAATGACCTCATGGTTAAACCGGCTATAGTCCGGCTCATAAGCTGCTCTATGGCTATAGCCTAGCCAATCCAAAGCCGTAGCCAAAAATAGCTATGGCTCGGCTAATAATCAGCTTAGCTAAGCGGCTAGCAGCTATTAGCCGAGCCATTTGACAACACTACCGACAATGGCATTTGAAGCACTCTAACCCCATTGGAGTTGTCGCCGCCAAAGTGTGCAAATCATTGATGGACAACAATCATCGGAGCATGGTCAAGAGAGAAACGGACTGAAAAGAAGGATTCAGGAAGTCGAAGCCGCAAAAGTATTAGAAGAATTTGGCTTCGCTCGTGTTGCTCGTGTTGGCTGGTTCGTCTTCGCATGGAATGATTAGAACATTGATGGACGATTGTAATGAATAGGTAGCAATTGCAATGAAAAACATAAGTTGTACGTAATGTAATGCAATACAAGCAAGGTTTTCCGAGCAGCTGAGGCCTAATACTTGAGCCAATTGTAATGTATTCAATGCATTGCAAAACGTCTGCATTACAATATTTCCAGAAGGATCAGTATGTTGCCATGATGGTTATAGGGATTGCAACGCATTGGTGATATATTTTAGCTATTCTAAGACAATGCAATGTAGCCGCATTTTGTTGGATGTTATCATTCAAAACCCGGTTCGTAGGGCTGGCATTTCATCAAGATCGGGAATCAGCATGGCTCATCACATGGGCGATGCAGTCTATACCATGATACTAATAGCAGCCCATTCGGCTGTTCTGGTTAAAAAGCACAGTTAGAAATTTGATGCGCCAAGGGTGTACTTGACTCGTTCTCATCTGTATGCTCTACCTCTCCTATCTCGCCGTTTATTGTCACAGCTCTTCCTATCCCTCGCCTACATGCTCGATCACCACGTCCACTGATCGCGCCATCACTGATCGATCCTGTATCTCTGGAGTCTGATGATGTTGGATTCTGACTGTCTCGGCTAGTTGAAGTAACGAAGTTATAATTGTCCACCTCTCGCAATTGGCATCGAACTTGAACATCCATCGCATGCGTGGCCAGTCCGTGGCGCCAAGCCTGTTAACGTGCAAAAGAAACGCAAGCGCGGCCTGGACTGAACAGGAGTTTTTACAACTGCACCGTCCGTAACAATTGGACAGATCGCCGTTGTAACCCGAATGTTCTCGGGATAGGCTGGTCCTTTTAATCGTCGGTACTACCTCACACAGATTGGCCAGTCCCCTCTTTACAAAAAGACTGTGAGCAACCATTACGTCTCGATTTCATGGACTGATCATTACCAGGGAAGTTGCCATGATTCAATTCGCTTTTGTGCTACTTTTCTTTCTGCTTTTCGGCCCACTATTGCCACAACTCCAGATTTGCAAACGCAAAGGACCAAAAGCCCACTTTCATACCTATAACCAGGTCGCATCTACTGGTGTATTCGGGGGAGTGGGTCAGTAGTTAGTCCATCTTGGCAGCCTCTATTGATCGAGTTGACAGGGGCAAACGTCCAAACGAGGCGGTTGCACCCTGGTCGTTGTCCTCGCCCTGATCCCGTAACCAGAGGAATGGGGCACACTCGTTGTGGAAATATCGCACCACCCGGTTGTCCCTTGCGTGCACCTTTGACAAATATTTCACTGCAGGAACCAAGATTACTCACCGTATGTGAAATAATCTGGAAAAAATCGTAGCTTATGCGGAACATTAGCGAAGGGTAGTGAAAGCCCCCACAACAATCACCGATAAGTCTATCATCAACATTGGAGTGGCTCGAGTAGTACTTACGTGCAAAAGATGTTTATGGAAGCGGTCCAATGGCCACTATCTAGACATGAAAAAAAAACATTGCTGGAGATCGAGGAGAGCATAAGTTAAGATTTATCGCTGAATGCGAATTTTCATAAATTGGCACCTCACAGGGAAACATGAACTGCAGCAGACGCGTCACCCTGCTCTTTCGCCAAAAATCACCTGTGTTTGGCATTGGGGATGACTATGAAGGTAATGCGATTCTTGGTAGTCTGAGTTATTAACTGATGTTTGATAGGAAGCCATTTTTGCTGAATCAACAGTATTATTAAGGATCTATGCGCGCGGTCCGGTACACAACCGCTGCGCACGCTTCATCTCCCTTACGACATAGCCAAAATAAAATAACGGGGGCTGCCGGTAACTCGCAGTCCCCGCGCTCGGGGACCCTGTACGCAAGAATTCGGAGCAGAAATCTGAAATCATAAAGGCCAAATCACCCTGACGCATCCCGAGAGGAAACGACTGCTCCACATCGGACGGCATTACAACAAAGGTCCAATGTACCTCTTCGACAGCGCATACTGACCGAGCATGCCAATGGAGCACGCTTGGAGAAGGAGAATCGGGAATCATCCATGGCGAACTAGTGGAAGCACAGAACCGCACGATACAACAAAATATACAGGAAGTTACAAGCTTTCTAAGAGACCAACGTCGTCCAAGAGTGTACTGAAGAACGACTGCTTCACCATCGGACGGACAAATATACTACAAAGAACCAACGTACCTCTTCGGCTAGTGCCACGCATGAGTGACAGGGTAGTGATAGGAGGCGGACAAGGGCCGGAAATCGAGCGCGCTCGCCCTAAACTCCGGGCAACACCGAGCATAGGATCTAGCGAAAGTGTACGAGAGCAAGCGACTCATAGTTACAAGTTCTACACAGAGAATGTCACTCAAGTCCTAAGAATAAAACAAGAAAGCTATAAGCGGGTACAAGGCAAGGAGAGTTGAACTTAGTTTTATTAATACATGAAATCAACGATGTTCTTGGCATCGACTCTCGCCAATGCGAGCTGCGCCCTCTTCGCTTGGACGCTCACCGCCAAAGTGTGAGCCTGAGCGTGAATATCCATCTCCCTGGCAGGAGGCTACGCCACTCGAACCGCAGCATTTGAATCCGCGGCTCCCAAGAACAGCGTCCGCCCCGCTTCTAGATTCCGAGCCTCTTTAAAAGAGGGTGTTCTCTGTACATCGAAGAATCCATCCAAGCTCCTAAATCCCAGCACTAAGATACCCCATGCCTTTCAGTCACGCTTATCGCTCCCCTACTGATGTCGCTGAAAGGCCCCCTCAGCGGCTCATCTATAATCCTCCCGCTTCCACGCCGATTCCCTACTCCCGCCCCGGCCGCCTAACTGGCCACCTTCGGTCAAATTAATATACCCGCTCTCTCCCTCTCCGCATTTTCTTAAAGTCGTGCTATGTTAGCGCCGAACAACAGGAATCTTGTACGATACCCATGGAACGATCTAAGTAGATTAGATAGAACGCACTAGAATACATGCGCACGTATATATATTGTAGTAGATACTATAGAATGTATCGGTTTTCCCCCCCCGGTCGTCGAGCGGATTGCGCTGCTGCCAACAGGTTATGGGCCCCGAGCCATAAACATATAGAAGGAAGTATTCAAATTTTTTTCTAGCAGAATTAATATTGATTAAAAGATAAGGTTAGGACAAGATGTCTGAGACCGTTACCATCGGAAGCTTCAAGATTGAGACCTTGAAAGGTCATGATAATTGGCTAGCCATGGAAACAGAGGATTAGTAGGTATCCTCGAAGAGTTAGAACTAGAAGATCACATCGAAGAAACCGCCGAACCGCCGAAAGCAAAAACCGAAAACGAGCCAACTGAGATGAAAATAAAAAATTGAAAGCATGGACAAAAGAACGACAAAAAGACCATGACGAGGTTAAGACTCGCAATTGCTGATTCCGAATTGATTTACACCTCTCGGCGCAAAAACAGCTAAAGAAATGTGGAAAAACTATTTTCAGTCTACGAATCAAAAGGAAGGATGGGGATACTTGCGGGCGCGACGAGAATTATACAGAATGACTGCGGCGATGATTTTGATATGCGACAACATATTGCCAACTACGAAATATTACAGGAACGAATACACTCAATGGGGAGTGTCGTTACCGATGAAAGATTTCATTATGATACTGATTACATCTTTGCCAGAATCCTGGGACGTTTACACGTCAGCATATTTAGGAGCATTTGGAAACAAACCTAAATAACGTCTTTGACTTTATCGCAATACTAATTGACGAAGATAACCGTCGAAAAAGGAAGGGAAGGCTCCTCGGAACCACAATGCAAGCCTCGCGAAGTTAGGAACTCACGAGGATATGGTGCTTAACCAATCAAGGATACTGTAATACAAGAATTTCTCCAAAAAGCTACATGAGCCGTGCTATACACGTATCGCCGATCCTAAGCATGCTTAGCTCGGGGCCTCATGAATCGGGTGCCGATAGAGGAGCACTCCCTAGTCCAGACCTCTAGCACACTGGTAACCTATGATAACCACCGGACTGTCCTGCGCCTCGGGAAAGCTCTTTCATAAGTCATCGTCGCATGGACAGTACCCCTCATATCGTTGCCAGGCGTGTGTGTGCCCAGTGTCTCTGTCGAGATCAGATAGTGTGCAACGCCCTGCATCTCACCTTGCGCCGCTCCACCTTACGTACCGTAGCCCGCTCACCAGTACAAGACGCCTTGCTTCCACCTGATGCATTTTATGAACTCTTGTTCCGCGTCCGTACCCCTTATCCTTGTCTCGTTTATTCGACCTCTCTCACACAGCCACCACTTATCATCATATCTCATCCTCTTGTCTGAAGGCCGTTGACCGAAGCACAGACAACAGACAAACAAAACCTACCTCTCCTCCACGGTTGCTTCATGCGGCATTGTCTCTCACTCTAATATCCACGATCACTATTCTTGGTCCATGCTCGTCAGTGAGCTCTTCCGCCTTCAACTCTCCGGGAAAGCCTTTTCCTTTCTCTTCCTATTGAACCGCTTTGGTTCAGGACAGTCCCTGGCAAAGTGCCCCTCTGCCACAATTGTTTAGCACGCCCCCATGTGTCGTTTCCGTTGTCAACGTCCATTCAGGGATCCCTGCTAGACGTTGCCATTGTGGGCATACTATGTTGGATCGGTGCCTTACTTTCCTTGGCCACTGGTGTTTCTTTGTACTCATTACGGCTTTTCTTCTCGCGTATGCCTCTTTTGCCCTGCGATATACCCGCGCTAATTGCACCGCCCAATCTTGGATTGTCTTCAGGGATGCGTCATCTGCCAAGTTTCCATGTCTGATCAATTCCGCCCCCAGGGCAGGGTTGATTCTATTCAGGAAGTGGTCCTTGAGCGCATTTTCTCCCCATCCAACCAATGGCGACAACACATGAACTTAATGATATAATCTTCTATTGGGGTATTTCGTTGTTCCAATTTCATTAAGTCGTCCATTGCGTGTTGTTTGGTTTCCGTAGACATGAAGAATTCATGCATCTCCGTTTTAAATCCGCCCAGGTTGTCCATGGATACTTGTTCGTGTTAGGCGGGCACGTCCATTGCAGTGGTTGATCTTTGGGTTGTAACGGAGCTCAATGTCCGTTATTCACTTCTGCCCATGTTAGATCAATGGATAGCATGTGGTGCGCGCGTGTGCTTTCCCTCGTATTCCTCATCCGCTTTTTGAATTTCCTGAAGTTTTACTCCAGTCCATTCCCCTGCGCGATTTCCCTTTCTTTCTGGGTTCGGTATAAACAGATCACAATGCGCCTTCGGACCGCTGTCTCACGTGCCAATTAAATAAACCTCCATTGTCTGCAACTGTCGAAGCAACAAACGACAGGAGCACAGCAGAATAGTAGAGCTGAGTAAGTTAACACTTACTGGTAGCTGTAGTAGTCACTTAAGTCCGCTATAGAGCGATCACTTAGTAGAGCAGAGGATATAGATTGACGTCTAAGTACTGAGGTATTTATACAGTCTATCTACTGGTCTGATGTCAGTGATATTAGTAGCGCTGACTGATCATTTCTATTGTGCTTGCTAATGCACAGTCATTGCTGTGTCAATAGCTGTGTGGAACACAGCTTTGCACAGTCATGCACATGGTGCGCTATTGTCTGAGTTTGACACATGTCAAACTCTATAATATCTGTCTAACTCTATAATATCTGTCAAGATATTAATAGCAGTGAACTCTATAATTATGTCCACATATACAAACATTGATTATATGACAGATTAGATAAGATCCGTCCCATCCGAGATAAGATCGGATAGATCCGAGATGTTTCCCACGGTGCGGAACACATCGTGTATGTAACGGGTTACATCCGTTTCAACACTCCCCCTCATTGAGGATCTCAATGCCAATTTTATCTCTTAACTCTTTGAACTTTTGCCAAGTCAAAATTTTTGTTAAGATATCAGCTAATGAATTGTTGGAACATATTGAATGTTGATATCTTTATCCTCAACACGTTCTCTAACATTAATGATAACAAAATACAATATGTTTTGTTCTATGTTCTTGAGGCTGGATTCTTTT
>JAEBUS010000017.1:0-85478 GCA_023014475.1 Amanita pallidorosea | reverse complement strand
TAGGGAACTCACGAGGATATGGTGCATACACTGGACGATGCGAAGGCCGAAAAGATATGGAATGTTACAACTGCAAGAAAAAAGGTCACATGTCACGTGACTGTTGGGCACCAGGCGGTGGAAAACATGGGCAAGGCCCAAATGGTAAAGGACGTGGAAGAACTAACCAAACACAGGGCGACGAAGACGATGAAAATACAAACACAAATGACTCATTAAATGACTTAGCTTATGTTATTTGCGCAGCTGAGGGACAAGACTTTGCTAAAGCAATTGGATTTTCGATTCAGCAACAACGTCACATATATGCCCAATACGAGAAGTATTCACCGAATATACAGAAATCAGCTCATCTATTTTAGGAATAGGGAATGCGGCTGTACAGTCAAAGGGCGGGAACAGTTATAGTTGATTTTAATGTTGACGGAAAAATAATCCGCATACACTAACAAATGTCTTGCATGTTCCAGATGCAACAAACTGTTTTAATTTCGGTCAGCCGGTATGACAAATCACGAGGCGTTACCGAATTCAAAGATGGACGATGCACACTAAAGGATAGAAATGGCAAAATCGTTGGAAAAGGTATTTTAAAGAACAAATTGTACTTACTATTAGCACAGGCACGGACCGTCAAAGGACCGCGCTACAATCTTCAGTTGAAGACCAATCGAACGAGCAATGGCAATAAATGGTAAGAGTGAATCATGGCTGGAATGGCACAAGCGATACGGGCATGTCAATACGACGGCACTGCGGAAACTGGCGCGGGAAAAAATGGTCACAGGATTGTTTGTTGATCACAAATCAGAACAAACATCAAATGCACAGCCTGCATCGAGGCAAAAGCAAGCATGACGGGCCGTACCCAAGGAGGCATCACACCGATCACAGACGCCTGGCGAGCGCACTGTAACAGATGTATGGGACCAGCCAGGACCCGATCAATAGGCCGATGGCATTACTACATCTCTTTTACGGATGATTGCATGCGATTGTGCAATGTTTTATTCTTGAAAACAAAGATGAGGCTTTTTGATAAAATCAGACAACATATACTACTAATAGAACGGAAATTTAATAGGAAACCAATTTCCATTCGAATGGATAATGGAAAGAACTCATAAACGAACGACTCAAGAACTGGGTGGCCGAAAATGGTATCACCAATCGAACCGACAGCGCTGTATTCACCATCTTCAAAACGGAATAGCCGAACGGTTCAATAGGACCCTATGGAGCTAGCGCGTGCAATGCTAATCGCGAAAAAGCTGCCAACCTACTTATGGGACGAAGCTGTCGCCCACCCGTTTACCTCAGAAACCAAGCACCACAAGGGCACTCGATGGAAAACACCATACGAGGCTTGGTACGGCATCAAACCAGATGTATCGCACTTACGAGAATTTGGATTGCGATGTATGGGTGCTCGACGAATCCCAAAGCTTATCAAAGCTAAGCCCTAAATCAAAGAAAATGAATATAACAGGTTTTATAGATGGATCTAAATCTATTCGATACTACGACGCTAATACAAAAACAATCAAGGTAACTAGGAATTTTGTTTTCTCTGATACTACTACAGAAACTCGGAAAACGACAACAATTAGCGGTTTCCAAAGCCGAGGGGAGTCGGGAGGCATCCGGCTCACAAACCACTAATCCTGCCCAGCCAGAGCAACCACTTCCACAACAACCAAGGAAGTAGAACCGGAACGATACCGCTACCACCATCACCCAAAAATCAACCCCACAATCGCAATCGCCACACAATCACAGCCGCAAACGCCTACGGTGTGCCGACATCAACCCTGGGTGAAAAACTCACCATCAAGATCCCAACCCGTTTTCGTCAAGCCAAGCCACCCGACGAACGCCCAAGCGACCAAACTTGAAAGATATCGACTACAAACTAGCAAACACCCAGACGCACGAAAACCGGCAGAACGACTTGCGCGAACAAACCTTGCGAGAGAAGTTGTATTGCGATATCATTGATACTGCACTAAAAGCCACTTTGACAGATGATGTACCAACTACTGTTAAGAAGCTCGAACGATGTGGACGCAGAAAAATGGGAAAGCGATGGAAGAGGAATTGACAATGATGAAGACGATGAAAACTTGGGAGCTTTGTGAACTTACCACACGGGCGCAACATTGTAGGATGCAAATGGGTGTACACGAAAAAGCGAACGAGAACGGCCATGTCCAGCGTTACAAGGTGTGCCTCGTAGCACAAGGATATTCCAACGCCCCGCATCAACACAACAAACACGCGGACTTTGCACCAGTTATGCGCTTCGAAAAGTCTTCGAGCCCAGCTAGCACTAGCCGCCGCAAATGATGGGAGCTACGACAGTACGATGTCAAGAGGCATAACCTAATGGGCGGTTGGAGGAGGAGATTACATAAACCAACCTCCTGGCTTCGACGATGGAACTGGACGTGATGCCGACTACACCGTTCCATTTACGGACTCAACAGGCCGGAAATACGTGGAACCGGAGAATTCACAAGCGCTTATGGGTAAGTTAAAATATACACAGTTAAAATCGAGATTACTGCGTATTTTATAGAGAACAGGCGACATTTTCTCTATCCTACTATTTGGTAGATGATATCATAGGATATCAAACTCGAATGATGAGGCGGAGCGCGTCGAAAAGAATTAGCAGAGAAATTCGAAATAAAGAGCTTGGCGAGCCCAAATCATTACTTGGAATTCAGTCAAACGAAATCGGAAGGTCGGAACCATCATCATACATCCAATCCAACTACATCGACACCACTATCACGCTTGGACTCAACGCGCAAACCCAGTCTTGACCCAATGGACCCACGTGAAACTCGACTCGAGACCCAACGAGTCAGCAGAAACCGTACCAAACGAGAAGCAGCGCACTCGATATCGACGCTCATTAGGTTCCCTCATGTACCTAGCTACGCAACCCGACCGATATAGCAGATTGCAACGCAACGCCTCGCACAATTCACGAGAAACCCAAAAGACGGCTTTGGACAGCGGTTGTCAAACGGATTCCGTTACCGAAAAGGCACGGAAATGTAGGAATGCATACGGAGAGAAATGAGGCGCCACGATGGGAGATCTTCTCAGACGCATATTGGAGCAAACCGCGAGAATAGGAAAGCAGTTAAGCGGATAGCGTCGTTAAAAGTTTGCAGGAGGAGCGTTGCGTTGGAGCTTCGGAAGAAACAGGGAAATGATTGCCTATCGACAGCTGAAGCAGAGGTATGTTAGGACGGTTCACGCCACCAAACAGGTGAATGGTTCAATCACTTATTTTCCGAGCTGAGTACTCGTTTTCAGGAACGCTGATATTTATGAGCGAAATCAACAGCTATTGCCATAGCCATAACCGAAAAACACGCGCGCCCAAACCATATCGACATTGCTCATCATTTGTCCGGACCTCGTTACAAGAAAAGGAACTGGAACATATAAATATGTTCCTACAGAAAGAGAAAACACGGCGGACATCCTTAACGAAAGGATTTACACGGCCCTGGCAATGATATTGACGAAGAAACTTGGTGTCCGACTAAGGAGGAGTGTTGGATGTTAGCCGAACAAACAGGAATCTCAGTATTGATACCATGAGATGATCTAAGTAGATTAGATTAGAACGCACTAGATACATCGCGCACGTATATATTTTGTAGTACGCATACTATAGATGTATCGGTTTCCCCCCCGGTCGTCGAAGCGATTGCGCTGCTGCAACACGTGCCCATCCAATACATCAGCGTTTTCGGCAAGGTTCGGCTTTGGCCACTGTGGCAGCCATTGGGAGGCTGCCGAGCAGTCAAAGTGTCAGAGCACCTTACAGCTTTTTTTATGAGGGTCATTGATCTCAGAGCCATTTTAACGGCTCTAGCCAATGTTTAACCACTCAGAGAGTGTTTTTCTCTTCTCTTTAAGCATTCACGAACAACAAATGCGGCACCGAAAATACATTAATCATTTTAATTGTAATGGAGCAATGTAAACGATGCTTGGTCATAACAAGTGCAGAGCGCGCGGAAAAGCGTTTGAAAGCGAGTGGTACTGAGTAACATCAGTAAAACCGCGAAGTGTGAATTTCGAAATGTTACTGGAAAATGCGCCCAAATAATGAAGTATTTTATAGAACTCACATTAACGCGGCTCGATTAACTAGCGAACCCAGTTAAATTAATACGATAAATTGCATGAAATTACTGCACTTTCGGTCTTATCCATTTCTGTGGCCAGCTTTACAATGAAATAACTTTATATTCATTAAACTTGATAAAGTAGAATTTTTGGTTACAACTTTTTTCTGGAAGGTTTTATGCTTATCATGTTTTTTTCTTGTCGGGGAAGGGGGAAGACTACTCGTATATGGGAAAATAAACAAGAGACAAATATACGATGAGATATATTACAAGCTTTTTATGGTACATTTGATAGAAGCTGCGATGACATTCAGAGGTCGGTGGCCATGTTGTTGATATCATGTAATTGTGTCTCGTTTTTCGATGAAGCTGGGTCCACTCATAGTCCTGCTATCTAGTCAGCGTAGGTATAATGATTCAAAAAAGGCATACGCTGCCATCCGAAAAACGTCGAAGCAAGGATTTTGAGGGGTTGTTCTCTTCTTTCAATATCCTCCAGGTCTTTGATATGGCCAACCGATAAATATCGGCATATACTTGGTGTGAAATGAGCTGGAATATAAGTCCGTCTCCCACTCGTTTCAGCGAAGGCATATACTCTTGCAACGATGTAAGTAGTATTTGAGTTTGAATACTAAGGGATTACTCACGGCAGTTGTGCGAATGTAGCAATCATGGGCGGTGTCAATGAGTACGGTTCAGCCCTGGTTGATTTTTTTAAAGCGACCAGGGAAGTCGGGTTAACTGATATGGGGACCTGTAAAGGAGATCGTCCCGAAGCGTTCAATGATCGCCGGGTGTTCAAGGCTTCTCGCGAGTATAACCTTGGTTCTGCTCTCAATTCAGCATTTGCAGCAGGATAAAATAAGTGAGTATGCATACCGTGTGGGAGGAAAATATTATTTGCTTTCGTTGATGGGTGTGGGATTCATCTGCGTGCTTCCTGCTGTAAGGCCATTTGAGGCGCGAACAAGATGCTGTCCGCAGCCTCGTCTGGCCTCGTAGGAGCGTGACACGAGGATCAAGCTCATACAAGCTAAATTTAGTTCGTAAGCTTAAGAAGAATAGGGGTAAACTTACAATGGTTGAAATGTCTGCGACATATCATCATCAGCAATGAATCGGTTATTAAAATTTCTTGTATTGGCCTGGACGTCAGTGCACTGACATGTTTCCAATGCTAATGGCCTCGCTATTCTGGGAGAGCAGTCCGTTCAGTTCTTGCGTCGCCAAGGTTGGAATCATGCTTGAATCGGACACGGCTTCAACGCTTTCATGCCTTGCGGAACATTAACCTCAGACTCAAAATTTGAACACTTAACATATCTCTCGATTTTATCCTTTCACGAATCAGTGTACCGTACGCCAAGGTGAAACCAATTTTATTGCCTGCCGGACGTATTGAAAGGTTTGCGTCATTTGATGCCATCCTCTTCAAAGAATTTTTTACAAATTTTCTTGTTGTCATCCATGAAGCATTGCGATACTGGCCGATTCTGCGATTATTTCAGCTTGCTTTCGTATCATTATATAGATTGCATGTACCCTTTCTTCACGTCAAATTGGCTGTGGACCTGAGCGCGGTCGAAGTGACTTGTTGGCTCAGTTTCTTTTAACAAGCGATCTCCCTCAATGCCATGTTGGTCCAATTATCATCAGCAGTCAGACCACAGCGTTGCTAAAATCATATTAATGTCAGAGCCAACACAAATATGTGATTTAGTTACACTCGTCGACAAATTTCTTTCGACGGTGGTTAAATTACGGTATTTCATCGATGGGTCAGGTCAACTCGAGAGCTCAAGCACTCCTTCACTCGTCCTGGTCACCTTCCGCCACCTACGAGCTGTCGTCTTCAGGTGACTGAAACGCCTGGTTCGTCCTGGGAATTCACCTCACTGTAGATGCCATGGCTGTTTAGAGGTGATGGCTAAGGACAGTGTAAAACATTGCCTATGCGTGGCCTTTCGGGTTGCTTTGATATGTTGCCCATCAGTGACTGGGCCAAGTCGAACTGCTATCTGTCTTAGGAACTGATTTTGATGGGAAGAAATATGAAAAAATACCTTTTCATCATGTCTTGTCTTCATCATCATATTGCGTACGTTGTAGACTTGTGCAGTTACATGAAGGAAACAGGAGGTGACGTTGAGTAACATACCTGGTGAGCTGCAGGCTTGATGAACCATGTCACGTGTGTGGTCCAAGAGGATCAACAAGGCAGGCAACCTTAACAGCTTGGCTTCTTACGCTTGACGTTTGACTTCGCTTGGGCTTGGCTGCACGCTTGCCATGGCTCCGGTGGACCACTTTGCATCCAGACTTACGATCAAGGGGTATCTAGTCTTGAATCTGATAAATACTGACTGGCATTACTTAGAGCGTTTGGCCTTAGCCGTCGCATTCCTATCAAGTATATCAGGTAAAGATGTTATCCAGAACCAATGTGCTCACCCATTATTCTAGATCTTGTTGTCTTGTGGGGGGTATTGTTTTTCGGGGGCTTTTTGTGTTTGGGTATATTGAGCCTCAAGGCTTATCGATGAACGGGCGGCTGTGGTGTTCTTTTGGATTCGGCATGGTGGTACAAGTAGGATCTAATGAATGCTAACAACATTCCTTTGACTTTATAGCTGGACGCTGTTCGGATTTTCCAAAGACAAGCAGTGCCTGGTTGCCAGCCGTCCAACATTGCCAAGACGCCGCTTTTCACCTCTGACGCTCACTGATCACAAGATGGGACACAGCCACCAAGGATTGTGCTATCCCCTTTTCCAAGACGCCGCTTTCACCTGCTACGCATGGCTTCTGCAAATGTGCAATGCCAATGGCTGCATGATATTGTCTATGCCCTTGACACGGCATGCTTTTTAATTCAAATTATCTGGCTTACGACTAAACCTTAGGGTCTTTTAGAGTTTTTTTTGCGTTGGTTTCCATCAAGCCTAGCAATGGTTCCTGGAATGGAGTGTTCAAGGCTTTATCATAGGTTACATTGTCATTAGACCCTAGTTACTCCTGGAAATCGCACTAATCACTCACAATGAATGGTACCTGGCCATGGAGCCTAGGACAAGGAGCCTAATAGGAGGCTAATGATGAAGAGATCTGTGCGGTGGCGCTATGCTTAATGGGTGGCACAACTGCGAATGTGCGAACGAACATTCACATGACTGCCGCCTTGGGTCAAGGACAGAGGTTACCCCCACAGGCCGAGTCTCATTCTGTTGATCTGATAACTTTTTTCTTCTGCTGTGACTCCACTTAGGCAACATTGACATGGACCTTGACATGGAGACTTGCTGCGCAGACGGCTACAGGATGCAGATGCGACTGACATGGACCTTAACATGGACAAGGAGTGTAATAGGACCGTAATGATGAAGGATCATGCGGTGCAGCTATGCTAATGCGGCACAACTTGTGAATGTCGGAACGGCGACCATTCTTAGGCACATTATTATCAGTGAGCGTATGCTAATGCAGCACAATTGCAAAATTGGGGGCGACGGTGACTTGACATGGACGCCGCCTGTGTCAGGGACACGTATGGTTACCTCCCGCCAGAGCGAGTTCTCATTCTGTTGAGCCGATAAACTTTTTTCTTCTGACTGTGACTCCACTTAGCACATGATCATGCCAGTGGCAGCTATGCTAATGCGGCACAACTTGTAAATGGTGCGAACGGCAACATTGACATGACCACCGGCCTCTAGGTTCAAGACAAGTATGGTACCTTCCCGCCAGAGCTGAGTCTCTTTCGTTGATCGATAACTTTTTTTTTCTGACCTGACTCACTTATGGCAACAGATCATGCGTGCAGCTATTGCTAATGGGCCCACAACTTGCGAATTGTACTGAACGGGACCATTGAATGGACCGACGTGCCTGGCAAGGACGTATGGTACTCCCACAGAGCGAAGTCTGCATTTCTGTTGACCGATAACTTTTTTCTTCTGACCGTGACTCACTTAGGCAACATGTCATGCGGTGGCAGCTTGCTAATGCGGCACAACTTGGCAAATGGCGAACCGGCAACAATTGACATGGACCGCCGCCTGGTCCGAAGGACAATATGGTTACCTCCTTCATGCAGAGCGGAAAGTCTCATTCTGTGATCCGATACTTTTTTCCTCGACCGTGACTCCACTTTAGGCACATTTGACATGGACCTTGACATGGATGAATTCTGGCAAGTCGGCTACAATGACGATGGCACATTGACATGGACCTTGACTGGATGACTTCTGCACAAGTATGGTTACAATCTAGATGGCGACATTGTAATGCAGTCAACGGCAGCTACCATCTGACGGCAACTATCCTAATCTGGTACACCTCATTGCAGGGTCAGAAACCCATCATGGAAGCGATTGAAGGTGAAGCGGTGAAAGGCAAGCGAGTGATGACCGACATGCAGGTACATGTCCCTTGTTTACTCTGTTTCATGGGCACCAGCGTAGATACAATGGTACAGGGGTGCCTACACATGCTTCAGCGCTTCTGGCTACACTACCCGTTCATGCGGCACTTCAAGCTTGGTATGCCGCACCAAGTTTCTATGAACACCTGGATTACCATACGTCACACTTGGGACGATAGCTCATGGGACGAGTCTGTGTTGATAGCTGAACCATGATGTTGATAAGATTATTGTTAACTCAAATATATGGGTGAAGATTTCTGGTAAGCAATTCATTTCGTTATGATGCGCAAATGCTAATTTAACTTACATGCACTTACATGCGAGGAATGAAGCGACCAAAAGGATGGGAGCCTTGATAGACGTTGTGCAAGGGACGGCCGAAGATAGAATCCTGAGGAGTGGAGGAGTATAATCCCATGGAGTGGTCACATACAATTCACCATTGGCATGCACTTCGTCCTAGCCAAGTGCAGTCTCCACGCTAGCACTCAATTTGAAGCTTGTTACACCACCTGCGAAGGCGGTATTGTCATTGATCCTTTTCCGGATCAAACAAGCTTGCTTGGTCGGTGGGTGAATGCTCCCGTCCTCCAGCAATCTGCCTTCGCTGTTATCGGCAAACAACTTGAGAATGATGGTATATATGGACTTTTACGTCCCCCCCTATTCAATCAGGAGTCCGATCGGACTCCGATTGAAAAAAAAGTCATATTAGGAATGCAGTAAAATTCCTATTCCACTCCGATTGACTCCGATCCCAGTCCGACCATTTTATCAGAGTCAATCAGACGATATCGACACAGTCCGATGGACTCCTGGGAGCGGAAAGTCAAATGGACTAATCGGAGTCTTGATAGGAATATATCTCATACATTAGAAATATTGCTAAGAAATGTAATAACGTATCCTTACATAGTCCGATAAGAATATGTCACATTCACATGTCACATATCACATGACCATTGGCGCATGGTCTGTGCAACACCTGAAAGGTATATTAAGGACAGCCAGCCATGCCCACTTGAACCCTTCCCTCGTTCGAGACTGCATTTAGTAATACATCTAGTAAGCCATTGTAATGTGAGATAGTAGATTACATAAGTATTAAGTAGATTACATAAGAGATAAGGAGATTGCTAAGTTAGATAAGGAGATTGCATAAGTAGATAGTTGATTACATAATTAGTAATGTAGATAAGATGTATATGTAAGCAACATGCCATATATCAAATTTCCACAACTTGTAAAGTTTCTCACAGTGTCACAATGAATTTGTCACAATTTTCACTACAGTTAGAAAGTGTAGAATTGTCACGATGACCTATACAAAAATGGTAGAGGCATGAGTCTGACTGAAGAATATGAAAACCAGATAAGTGAACCTGTATCACGAGATAATTGCAATGTATGACTCAGGATTCCGCATTTTTAGCACAGCCACTGCCACTCCAATGTACCAACAGTCATATTTCATGACTGCCTATTAACAAAAGTTGTAGAGGGGGCAATCCAATCTATTGATGATATACAAAACATAAATAGAACAAAACTTCATGAGATATAGCCTTTTCTTTCCAGTTTTGTGTGGCAATGCCAACACACCACACTCGTAGATCATAAACATCTTCTATTAATAAAAATGTAGGGAACAAATTGCCTTTGTGGTGATATTCAAATTATGCAAACAAAGAATGTGTTGAGTTAGGTCAGTAACTTTTATTATTCTTTGGCAAACAATATTGGCACTGAATCCAGGGTAAATCTTCTAAACATGGTAAGCAAAATTACACATGCAGTATTTTTTTATTTATATGTCAGGTCTCAGCAGTGAAGTCTACCACCACCTCAGCTGACTTTTGTTATGGACGCCCTCATTGTGTTTGTTCTAGGTCAACAGTGACAAGCGAGTCTCGGTCTGCTCCGTCACTGACAAAGGTTCTAGATGCTAAGTCAAACAATGATGAAGGTCTCTGAGACAATGAGGAAGAGGAGAGCATTGAGATTAACAAGGTAGGCGAATATTGTTTAAGTTTGGACTAGAGAACTACAATAAATGATGTGGTTTGTATACCTGGAAACAAAGGAATTTGTAAAAGAAAGGGTTATTAGGCTACTTGAAAAGGTAATGTGAAGAGCTATGAGGAGATAATGTCCTTTGGCTGTGTATGATGCGTTGTATGAGTAATGATGATAAGTTAATGGTCCACTGAGTCAGGAGCATTGACACAAGGGAACTGTACATACTTACATCATGCTCTTTGTCACCATTGCCTGTCATTGCAGCACCACCTCAACACACTTTGTGACTACCAAGTGATGCATAGATTATTCAATTCATGAAGGCACATTGGCACATCACCATCTCAACCACTGTTACACTTCCTTTTCATCTGGACTTTATATTACATCCTGCTGCAATATATTACTAATATTGGACACTATGTCTTTGTGTATATGTATAAGAACTCTGATGTCAGTTTGAGAATTCCAGGTTGCTTAATTCATACTTCCTTCCACATCATCTCAGGACCTTTTGTCACTGTTTGACTTAGCAGCTAGAATCTCTTGCCAGTGGCTGGGAGTGGCCAAGATCTGCTTGTTTGCTGTTTGACTTGAACATCTTGACAAGGCATTGTCTGTATATCCACAACATCCAATTCCCAACATGGAGCAAACTGATAAAAAACATGAATTGTGAGCCACACGCATCTACACATGGACTGACTCACCCAGACACATGGCTGGTGCAAAGGCTGTGTTTATGTATGCATATGACATTTTCATGACTTTTCAACACACTTGCTCCTGTTACCATTTCTTCCTCTGCTCCACTTTTCTGCTCCTCCTGTTTCTCCTTGGCCTCCCCACTTACCTGTTCCTCTTGTCTTCTTCTCTCCTCTTCTTCTCGCACTTATTCCCTCCTCATGCTCAGCACCTGCTCACTCACTCACTCTCCTCCCTTTCCTCTTTCCTCCCCTTGCCTGCTCACTCTCACACATTCCCTCCTCACCTGCCCTCTATTATTTAGCGTTGCCCTTCCATTACTTAACTGGATGGCTGACAGGGTGGCTGATGGGTGGATGTCATTGTGCTAGGTGGCTGTCTGGGTGGCTAGCCATTTTGGCTGAGTGTTGGTTGACAGGTAGCTGGTTTTGGTTGTGTCGCTGACAGGGTGGCTGAAGTTCTGGCTGTGTGGCTGCGTTGGACAGCATATGCACAATAGTTATATCATTCATGTTTTAAACACTATGGTACAACCATACATTTGTTATCACCACTTGTAGTGGAATAGTGAGAGTACGTTGGTCATCTTGGGTGGTGGTTGCAGTCTGAGGGTGGCTGACAGGGTGGCTGATAGGTGGCTGGTAATTTGGGGTGATGGCTGAAAGGTATGAGACATTATATGCACTAATGGATTATATCGATGACATGTATGTACAACATTGGGATGCAACCATAGCAGTATGCACATATCACATGACTAGTGTGACAGTAGGAGTGAGAAAATGACTTGTTAATAGAAGTTGTATTTGATCGTATTAGAGGAAGATATGGTACTATGGCAGTCTTGAAACTTATACATATATCAAGCAACATCAACAATAACAATGGCAAAACATGTTTCTTAATATTTGAGCCTTTTTGGCATTTTTTCTATCGGAGCCTAATAGGGAGTCCTGATCACGATGTCCATGGAGTCCTATCGGAGTCTAATGCGGCTTTGGGGATCTCTTTGCCAAGAATATTGATCCTCTATTATCAATATTAAGATCAATAGCTCCAACATTAAATCCCAGTTCTTTGAATAAAGATTTAATCCACATGATTTGTCTAGAACAATCTGCAAGCTCATGTATTCAGCTTCAGTGGATGACAAAGCAACTGTTTTTTGCTTTCTTGAAATCCAACTAATTGGAGCTCCTGCTAATAGAACTAGATTACCCGTTACTGATTTGCGTGTGATTTGGTCACCAGCCCAATCAGCATCAGCATAAGCATTAAGTCCTTCTTTGTTAAAGCCTCATATGTTATTTTTTCCATTTATAGTGGAATTAACATATTTAATGATATATAAGGCTTTAGTAATAATTCTTTGGAAGGATTAACCATGAATTGTGACATCATGATTACTGCTTGAGTAATATCATATCTTGTGCCAAGTGTAAGATATAATAAGGATCCAATAATTGATTGATAGTAACTCCTTTCTTGAGGAGTTGCAGAACCTTCATTTGCTGTAGGTATGTATCCGTTTGGTAATGGTGTGCGAACAGGTCAATACTTTACCCTCCCCCCCCAGTCCGATTAGACTCCGATAGGACTCCGATGACTCCTATAGGACTCCTATAGGACTCCGATGAAAAAATCCAAAAAGGCTTCAAATATTAAGAAACATGTTTTGCATTGTTTGTTGATGTTTGATTGATATAATTGTATAAGTTTCAAGCTGCCATAGTACATATCTCCTCTAATACAATACAAATACAACTTCACAAGTCATTTTCTTCACTACTACTGTCACTACTAGTGTGATATGTGCATATGTATGGTTGTTTTACCAATGTTTGTACATACATGATATGACTGTAACCATTGTGCATATAATGTCTCATACCTGTCAGCCACACACCCAAATTACCAGCCACCTATCAGCCACCCTGTCAGCCACCCTGTCAGTCACCTTGCCAACCACCACCCAAATGACCAACTACTTCTTTCACTACTCTCACTACAAGTGTGATAACATATGTATGGTTGTTTACCATAGTTTGTACAAACATGATGACTATAACTATTGTGCATATGCTGTCCCACCTGTCAGCCACACAGCCAGATTACCAGCCACCCTGTCAGCCACACACCCAAATTACCAGCTACCTTGTCAACCACCAGCCAAAATGGCTAGCCACCCAGACAGCCACCTAGCACAATGACCATCCACCCATCAGCCACCCCTGTCAGCCATCCAGTTAAGTAATGGAAGGGCAAGCTAAATAATAGAGGGGCAGGTGAGGAGGGAATGTGTGAGAGAAGTGAGCAGGCAAGGGAGGAAAGAGGAGGAGGAGGAGTGAGTGAGTGAGCAGGTGCTGAGCAAGAGGAGGGAATGAGTGGGAGAAGAGGAGAGAGAAGACAAGGAGGGAACAGGTAAGTGGGGAGGCAAGGAGGAAACAGGAGGGAGCAGAAGAGTGGGCAGCAGAGGAAAGAAAGGTAGCAGGAGCAAGTGTGTTGTAAAATGTCATATGCAGTACATAAGACACAGCACTTTGCACTCAGCCATGTGTCTGGGTAGAGTCAAGTCCATGTAACATCCAGGTACATATAGTCCAGGTCTGTGCAAACCAGACTGTACTCCCTGCCCAGCTCACCTGCAGTCCATGTGGAGTCTGGTCATACATTGTTGATGCTGTGTGACTCCAAATTCATGTTTTTATCATGTTTGCTCCATGTTTGGGACATTTGGATGTTGTGGATGATACAGACAATGCCCTTGTCATGATTTGTTTCAAGTCAACAGCAACAAGCAGAGTCTTGGTCCACTCCCAGCCACTGGTCAAAGATTCTAGCTGCTAAGTCAAACAGTGACAAAGGTCCTGAAGATGATGTGGAAGGGAGATGATGATATTAAGCACTGGAAATTCTACTGTACATCAGAGTTTTCTATACATGATGAGAGACATAGTGTCCAATATAGTACATATATTGCAGCAGTGATGTAAATATAATAGTCCATGATGAAAAGGAAGTGTAACAGTGGGTTGAGATGGGTGATGTGCCAATGTGCCAATGTGCCATTCAAGTGAATTGAATAAATTCTATGGCATCATTGGTAGGTCACAAGTGGTGGTTGAGGTGGTGCTGCAATGACCAGGCAGTGGTGGACAAAGGAGCAGTGATGTAAGTCTGTTACAGTTTCCCTTTGTTGTCATGCTCCTGACTCAGTGGAACATTTTACTTTATCATCATTACTCATACAAACTGCACATAGCACAGCCTGGACATTTATCTCCTTCTATAGCTTCCTTCACATTACCTTTCCAAGGTAGCTAATAAACCCTTTCCTTTTACAATTCCTTTGTTCTCCAAGTGTATACAAACCCACATCATATATTGTAGTTCTCTAGTTCCAACTTAGACAAGTTGCTCTCAACCTTGTTTAATCTCAATGCTCTCCTCTTCCTCATTGTCTTCAGAACCTTCATCATTGTTTGACTTAGCATCTAGAACCTTTGTCCAGTGACTGGGAGCAGACCGAGACTCTGCTTGTCACTGTTGACTTAGAACAAACCACAAATGAGGGCACTGTCCATAACAAAGTCCAGCTGAGGTGTGGTATGACTTCACTGCTGAGACCTGACATGGTTGGGTGATGTGCCAATGTGCCATTCAAGTGAATTGAATAAATTCTATGGCATCATTGGTAAGTGGTAGAAGCAATATGAGAGGGTGTGTGGCCAGCATCAAGTAGAGAGAGGATATGCTGCTGTTTGGTTTGTGAAAGGGTGTGCATGATGGTTATGGAACTGGTTAAAGGTCAAAAATGATGTTATCCACTCACATTCAACATGGTCACAATAATATTGTCAACAAAGCCATGTGATCCAGCACTCTGGCACTTTGGCAAAAAAACCCTTTCAATGAGGTGTGTCAACCAAGCCATTTTTATCTCATCAAAAAACAGTGCTTATGTAGCATGTGATTTATTACATAATGCTGATATGGTAGAAGATCTACCCTGATTTTTTGATATTTCTCCCTGGCTGTGCTAAAAAATGCGGAATCCTGATAGTATATTGCAATTATCTCTGTGAATACCAGGTTTACACTTATCTGGTTTTCATATTCTTAGTCAGATTCATGCCCTCTACATTTTTTGTTAATAGGTCATGTGACAATTCTCACTTTTCTAACTTGTGTGAAATTGTGACAAGTCTTGTGACATGTGAGAAACTTTAAAGTTGTGGGAAATTTGATATAGGCATGTGCTTACATATACATCTATCTACATTAATCTAATTATGTAACTCCTTATCTACTTATGCAATCTCCTTATCTACTTAGGCAATCTCCTATACTACTTATGTAATCTACTTATCTACTTATGTAATCTACTAAATACTTATGTAATCTACTTATTCCTACATGGCATTTATCATGGCTTCTTATCTCTTACTATATGTATTACTAATCAGTTCTCGACGAGGGGAATGGGGGTTCAGTGGGGCATGGCTGGCTGTCCTTATATACCTTTCAGGTGTGCACAGACCATCTGCTCAATGGTCATGTGATATGCGACATGTGACATGTGACATATTCTTATCGGACTATTGTAATGGATTACAGTTATGTACATTTCTTAGAATAGTTTCTAATGTATGTGATATATTCCTATCAGACTCCGATTAGTCCGATTTGACTCCGCTCGGAGTCCATCGGACTGTGTCCGATATTGTCCGATTTGACTCCGATAAAATGGTCAGACTGGGATCGGAGTCAAATCGGAGTGGATAGGAATTTTACTGCCATTTCTATTAATTGACTTTTATCTCTGCATACACTGGACGACGCGAAGGCCGAAAAGATATGGAATGTTACAACTGCAAGAAAAAAGGTCACATGTCACGTGACTGTTGGGCACCAGGCGGTGGAAAACATGGGCAAGGCCCAAATGGTAAAGGACGTGGAAGAACTAACCAAACACAGGGCGACGAAGACGATGAAAATACGAACACAAATGACTCATTAAATGACTTAGCTTATGTTATTTGCGCAGCCGAGGGACAAGACTTTGCTAAAAGCAATTGGATTTTCGATTCAGCAACAACGTCACATATATGCCCAATACGAGAAGTATTCACCGAATATACAGAAATCAGCTCATCTATTTTAGGAATAGGGAATGCGGCTGTACAGGTCAAAGGGCGCGGAACAGTTATAGTTGATTTTAATGTTGACGGAAAAATAATTCCGCATACACTAACAAATGTCTTGCATGTTCCAGATGCAACAAACTGTTTAATTTCGGTCAGCCGGTATGACAAATCACGAGGCGTTACCGAATTCAAGGATGGACGATGCACACTAAAGGATAGAAATGGCAAAATCGTTGGAAAAGGTATTTTAAAGAACAAATTGTACTTACTATTAGCACAGGCACGGACCGTCAAAGGGACCGCGCTACAATCTTCAGTTGAAGACCAAATCGAACGAGCAATGGCAATAAATGGTAAGAGTGAATCATGGCTGGAATGGCACAAGCGATACGGGCATGTCAATACGACGGCACTGCGGAAACTGGCGGGAAAAAATGGTCACAGGATTGTTTGTTGATCACAAATCAAGAACAAACATCAAATGCACAGCCTGCATCGAGGCAAAGCAAGCACGACGGCCGTACCCCAAGGAGGCATCACACCGATCACAGACGCCTGGCGAGCGCACTGTAACAGATGTATGGGGACCAGCCAGGACCCGATCAATAGGCCGATGGCATTACTACATCTCTTTTACGGATGATTGCACGCGATTGTGCAATGTTTTATTCTTGAAAACAAAAGATGAGGCTTTTGATAAAATCAGACAACATATACTACTAATAGAACGGAAATTTAATAGGAAACCAATTTCCATTCGAATGGATAACGGAAAAGAACTCATAAACGAACGACTCAAGAACTGGGTGGCCGAAAATGGTATCACAATCGAACCGACAGCGCCGTATTCACCATCTCAAAACGGAATAGCCGAACGGTTCAATAGGACCCTATTGGAGCTAGCGCGTGCAATGCTAATCGCGAAAAAGCTGCCAACCTACTTATGGGACGAAGCTGTCGCCCACGCCGTTTACCTCAGAAACCGAGCACCAACAAGGGCACTCGATGGAAAAACACCATACGAGGCTTGGTACGGCATCAAACCAGATGTATCGCACTTACGAGAATTTGGATGCGATGTATGGGTGCTCGACGAATCCCAAAGCTTATCAAAGCTAAGCCCTAAATCAAAGAAAATGATATTAACAGGTTTTATAGATGGATCTAAATCTATTCGATACTACGACGCTAATACAAAAACAATCAAGGTAACTAGGAATTTTGTTTTCTCTGATACTACTACAGAAACTCGGAAAACGACAACAATTAGCGGTTTCCGAGCCGAGGGGGAGTCGGGAGCATCCGGCTCACAAACCACTAATCCTGCCCAGCCAGAGCAACCACTTCCACAACAACCAAGGGAAGTAGAACCGGAAACGATACCGCTACCACCATCACCCCAAAAATCAACCCCACAATCGCAATCGCCCACACAATCACAGCCGCAAACGCCTACAGGTGTGCCGACATCAACCCCGGGTGAAAAACTCACCATCAAGATCCCAAACCCGTTTTTCCGTCAAGCCAAGCCACCCGACGAACGCCCAAAGCGACCAAACTTGAAAGATATCGACTACAAACTAGCAAACAACCCAGACGCACGAAAACCGGCAGAACGACTTGCGCGAACAAACCTTGCGAGAGAAGTTGTATGCGATATCATTGATACTGCACTAAAAGCCACTTTGACAGATGATGTACCAACTACTGTTAAAGAAGCTCGAAACGATGTGGACGCAGAAAAATGGGAAAAAGCGATGGAAGAGGAATTGACGATGATGAAGACGATGAAAACTTGGGAGCTTGTGAACTTACCACACGGGCGCAACATTGTAGGATGCAAATGGGTGTACACGAAAAAGCGAGACGAGAACGGCCATGTCCAGCGTTACAAGGCGCGCCTCGTAGCACAAGGATATTCCCAACGCCCCGGCATCGACTACAACAACACCGGGACTTTTGCGCCAGTTATGCGCTTCGAAAGTCTTCGAGCCAGCTAGCACTAGCCGCCGCAAATGACTGGGAGCTACGACAGTACGATGTCAAGAGCGCATACCTAAATGGGCGGTTGGAGGAGGAGATTTACATGAACCAACCTCCTGGCTTCGACGATGGAACTGGACGCGTATGCCGACTACACCGTTCCATTTACGGACTCAAACAGGCCGGAAATACGTGGAACCGAGAATTCACAAGCGCTATGGGTAAGTTAAAATATACACAGTTAAAATCAGATTACTGCGTATTTTATAGAGAACAGGACGACATTTTCTCTATCCTACTATTATGGGTAGATGATATCATAGGGATATCAAACTCGAATGATGAGGCGGAGCGCGTCGAAAAGGAATTAGCAGAGAAATTCGAAATAAAGAGCTTGGGCGAGCCCAAACTCATACTTGGAATTCAAGTCAAACGAAATCGGAAGGTCGGAACCATCATCATACATCAATCCAACTACATCGACAACCTACTATCACGCTTCGGACTCACAGACGCAAACCCAGTCTTGACACCAATGGACCCCAACGTGAAACTCGACTACGAGCCCAACGAGTCAGCAGAAACCGTACCAAACGAAGCAGCGCACTCATATGCGACGCTCATAGGTTCCCTCATGTACCTAGCTATCGCAACCCGACCCGATATAGCGTTTGCAACGCAACGCCTCGCACAATTCACGAGAAACCCAAAAGAACGGCATTGGACAGCGGTCAAACGGATATTCCGCTACCTAAAAGGCACGAGAAATGTAGGAATCAAATACGGAAGAAATGAGGGGCCAACGATGGAGATCTTCTCAGACGCAGATTGGGCAAACCACGCAGATAGGAAATCAGTAAGCGGATACGTCGTAAAAGTTGCAGGAGGAGCCGTTGCGTGGAGTTCGAAGAAACAGGGAAATGTTGCTCTATCGACAGCTGAAGCAGAGTATGTAGCGACGGTTCACGCAACCAAACAGGTGATATGGTTCAATCACTTATTTTCCGAGCTGAGCTACTCGTTTTCAGGAACGCCGACTATTATGAGCGACAATCAAGCAGCTATTGCCATATGCCATAACCCAGAATACCACGCGCGCACAAAACATATCGACATCGCGCATCATTTTGTCCGGGACCTCGTACAAGAAAAGGAACTGGAAATTAAATATGTTCCTACAGAAAAAACACGGCGGACATCCTAACGAAAGGATTACACCGCCCTGCGCATGAATATTTGACGAAGAAACTTGGGTTGTCCGACTAAGGAGGAGTGTTGGGATGTTAGCCGAACAACAGGAATCTCGTACGATACCCATGGAACGATCTAAGTAGATTAGATAGAACGCACTAGAATACATGCGCACGTATATATATTGTAGTAGATACTATAGAATGTATCGGTTTTCCCCCCCGGTCGTCGAGCAGATTGCGCTGCTGCCAACACGTGCCATCCAATTACATCAGGTTTTCGGCAGGTTCGGCTTTGGCCACTTTGGCAGCATTGCGGAGCTGCCGAAGCAGTCAAAGTGATCAGAGCACCTTACAGCTTTTTTATGAAGGGTACATAGATCTCAGAGCCATTTTAACGGCTCTAGCCATGATTTAACCACTCTAGAGAGTGGTTTTTCTTCTCTCTTTAAGCATTCACAGACAAACAAATGCGGCACGAAAATACATTACTCATTTCTAATTGTAATGAGACAATGTAAACGATGCTGTGGATAATAACAAGTGCAGAGCGCGCGGAAAAGCGTTTGAAAGCGAGTGTGTACTAGTAACATCAGTAAAACCGCAAGTTGTGAATTTCGATAAGTTACTGGAAAATTGCGCCAAATAACTGAAGTATTTATAAAACTCACATTAACGCGGTCGATTAACTGCGAACCCTAGTTAAAGTTAATAACGATAAATTGACATGAAATTACTGACAACTTTACGGTCTTTATCTCACATTTCGTGGCCAGCTTTACAATGAAAATACTATTTATATTCAATTAAACTGTGTATAAAGTAGAAATTTTGGTACAACTTTTTTTTCGGAGGTTTTATGCATTATCATGTTTTTTTCTTGTGTGGGGAAGGGGAATAGACATACGTATATGAGAAAATAAACAAGAGACAATATACGAGAGATATATACAAGACTTTTGATGGTACATATGATAGAAGCTGCGTGCACATCAGAGGTCGGTGGCCATGTTGTTGATATCAGTAATTGTCTCGTTTTCGATGAAGCTGGGTCCACCCATAGTCCTGCTATCTAGTCAGCTTAGGTATAACTGATCAAAAAAGGCATATGCTGCCATCCGGAACAAACGTCGAAGCAAGGATTTGAAGGCTTGTTCATTCTTCTTTTCAATATCCTCCAGGTCTTTGATATGGCCACGATAAATATCGGCATATACATTGGTGTGAAATGAGCTGGATTATAAGTACCCGTCTCCCACTCTTTCAGCGAAGCATATACCTTGCAACGATGTAAGTAGTAATTGAGTTTGAATACTAAGTGGATACTCACGGCAGTTGCTGCGAGTGCAATCATGGGCGGTGTCAATGAGTACGGTTCAGCCCCTGGTTTGAAGCGACCAGGGAATCGGGTGATAACTGTATGGGGACCTGTAAAGAGATCGTCCCGAAGCGTTCCAATGATCGCCGGGTGTTCAAATGGCTTCTCGCGCATATAACCTTGGTTCTTGCTCTCAATTCAGTCATTTGCAGCAGGATAAAATAGTGAGTATGCATACCGGTGTGGGAGGATAAATATATTGCTTTCGTTGCAACAGGGTGTGGATCATCTGCGTGCTTCCTGCGTGAAGGCCATATGAGGCGCGAACATTGATGGCTGCCGCAGCCTTCGTCTGGCCTCGTAGGAGGCTGACACGAGGATCAAGCTCATACAAGCTAATTTAGTCGTAGCTTAAGAAGGAATAGGGTAAACTTACAATGGTTGAAATGTCTGCGACATATTCATCATCAGCAATGAATCGGTTATAAAATTTCTTGTATTTGGCTTGGACGTCAGTGCATGACATGTTTCCAATGCTAAGGCTCGCTTTCTGGAGAGCAGTCCGGTTCCAGTTATTGCGCTCGGCAAGAGTTGGAAATGCATGCTTGAATCGGACATGGCCTTCAATCGCTTTCATTGCCTTGCGGACAATTAACCTCAGCTCAAAAGTTTGAACACTTAACGATATCTCTTTCGATTTTGATCCTTTCACGAGATCAGTGTACCACGGCCAAGGTGAAACCAATTTTTTGATTGCCACTGCCGGAGGTATCTGAAAGGTTTGGTCATTATGATGCCATCCTCTTCAAAGAATTTCTTACGACATTTTCTTTGTTGTCATCCATCGAAGCATTGCGATACTGGGCCGATTCTGCAGATATTTCAGCTGCTTTCAGTACTCATATATATAGATGCATGTTACCTTTCTTCACAGTCAGATTGGCTGCTGGACCTGAGCGCGTCGAAGCTGACTTGTTGGTCAGTTTCTTAACAATGCGATCTCCCTCAATGCCGGTTGGTCCATTATCATCAGCGTCAGACCACACCGGTTGCTAAAATCATATTAATGTCAGAGCCAACACAAAATATGTGATATCAGGTTACCTCGTCGACAAATTTCTTTCGAGCGGTGGTTAAATTTACGGGTATATCATCATGGTCAGTCAACTCGAGAGCTTCAAGCTCTCCTTCACTGTCCTGGTCACCTTCGCACCTACAGGGCTGTCGTCTTCAGTGACTGAAGACGACTCTGGTTCCGTCACTGAGGAATCAACATCAGCTGTAGATGCCATAGGCTGTTAGAGGTGATGGCAAGGACAGTGTAAATACCACTTGCCTATTGCATGGCCTTTCGGTTGGCTTGATGTTGCCCAATCAGTGACTGGGCACAAGTTGAACTGCTGATCTGTCTTAGGAACTGATTTTGATGGGAAAGAAATATGAAAAAATACCTTTTCATCATCTTCGTCTTCATCATCATATTGCGCTACGTTGTAGACTTGTGAGTTACATGAAGGAAAGACAGGAGGTGCGTGAGAAACATACCTGGTTGAGCTGCAGGCTTGACTGAACCATGTCACGTGTGTGGTCCAAGAGATCAACAAAGGCACGTGCATACCTGACAGCTTGGCCTTCTTCGCTTGACGCTTTGACTCGCTTGGGCTTGCTGCACGCTTGCCATGGCTCGGTGCCACTTGCATCCAGACTACGATCAAGGTGAGTATCTAGCTCTTGAATCTGATAAATACTGACTGGCATTACTTAGAGCGTTGGCTTTAGCACGTCGCATTCCTATCAAGTATATCAGGTAAAGATGTTATCCAGAACCAATGTGCTCACCCATTATTTCTAGATCTTGTTGATCTTGTGGGGGAGTATGTTTGTCGGGGGCTTTCTTGTGGGTTTGGGTATATTTGAGCCTCCAGGCTTATCGATGACGGGCGGCTTGTGGTTGTTTCCTTTGCGATTGGGCATGGTGAGTACAAGTAGGAATCTGAATGAATGCTAACAACATTCCTTTACTTTTATAGCTGGACGCTGTTGGGATTTCCAACAGACAAGCAGTGCCTGGTTGCCAGCCGTCCAACATGCAAGACGCCGCTTTCACCTCTGACGCTCACTTGATCACAAGATGGGACACAGCCATCCAAGGACTGGTGCTATCCCCTTTTCCAAGACGCCGCTTTCACCTCTGACGCATGGCTTCTGCAAATGGCCAAGCAATGGCTGCCATGTATGTCTACTGCCCCTTGACACGGCATGCTTTTTAATTCAAATTATCTGGCTTAGGACTAACCTAGGGTCTTTTAGAGTTTTTTTTGCGTTGGTTTTCCCATCAAGCCTAGCACATGGTTCCTGGAATGGAGTGTTCAAGGCTTTATCGTAGGTACATTTGTCATAGACCCTAGTTACTCCTGGAAAATCACACTAATCAACTCACATGAATGGTACCTGGACATGGAGCACTAGGACAAGGAGCGCTAATAGGAGCGCTAATGATGAAGAGATCATGTGGTGGCAGCTATGCTAATGTGGCACAACTTGCGAATGGCGAACGGCGACATTCACATGGACGCCGCCTGGTCAAGGACAAGTATGGTTACCTCCCACAGAGCGAGTCTCATTCTGTTGATCTGATAACTTTTTTCTTCTGACTGTGACTCCACTTAGGCAACATTGACATGGACCTTGACATGGATGACTTCTGCGCAAGTACGGCTACAGATGCAGATGGCAACATTGACATGGACCTTAACATGGACAAGGAGTGCTAATAGGACCGCTAATGATGAAGAGATCATGCGGTGGCAGCTATGCTAATGCGGCACAACTTGCGAATGGCGAACGGCGACATTCTTAGGCAACATGATTATGCAGTGGCAGCTATGCTAATGCAGCACAACTTGCAAATGGCGAACGCGACATTGACATGGACCGCCGCCTGGTCAAGGACAAGTATGGTTACCTCCCGCAGAGCTGAGTCTCATTCTGTTGATCCGATAACTTTTTTCTTCTGACCGTGACTCCACTTAGGCAACATGATCATGCGTGGCAGCTATGCTAATGCGGCACAACTTGTGAATGGCGAACGGCGACATTGACATGGACCACCGCCTGGTCAAGGACAAGTATGGTTACCTCCGCAGAGCTGAGTCTCATTCTGTTGATCCGATAACTTTTTTCTTCTGACCGTGACTCCACTTAGGCAACATGATCATGCGGTGGCAGCTATGCTAATGCGGCACAACTTGCGAATGGCGAACGGCGACATTGACATGGACCGCGCCTGGTCAAGGACAAGTATGGTTACCTCCCGCAGAGCTGAGTCTCATTCTGTTGATCCGATAACTTTTTTCTTCTGACCGTGACTCCACTTAGGCAACATGATCATGCGGTGGCAGCTATGCTAATGCGGCACAACTTGCAAATGGCGAACGGCGACATTCACATGGACCGCCGCCTGGTCAAGGACAAGTATGGTTACCTCCTGCAGAGCTGAGTCTCATTCTGTTGATCCGATAACTTTTTTCCTCTGACCGTGACTCCACTTAGGCAACATTGACATGGACCTTGACATGGATGACTTCTGCGCAAGTACGGCTACAGATGCAGATGGCGACATTGACATGGACCTTGACATGGATGACTTCTGCACAAGTATGGTTACAGATCTAGATGGCGACATTGTAATGCAGTACAACGGCGACTACCATCTGACGGCAACTATCCTAATCTGGTACACCTCATTGCAGGGTCAGAAAACCCCAATTGGAAAAGCAGTGAAGGTGAAGCGGTGAAAGGCAAGCGGTGAATGACCGACATGCAGGTACATGTCCCCTTGTTACTCTGTTTCAATTTGGCACCAAGCTATGATACAATGTACAGGGTGCTACCATAGCTTCAGCGCTTCTGGCTACACTACCCATGTCATGCGCACTTCAAGCTTGGTATGCCGCACCAAGTTTCATGAACACCTGGATACCATACGTCACACTTGGGACGATAGCTCATGGGACGAGTCTGGTGTTGATAGTGACACCATTGATGTTGATGAAGATATTGTTAACTCAAATGATATGGGTGAAGATCTGGGTAAGCAATATCATTATCATTATGATGCGCAAATGCTAATTTCAACTTACATGCACTTACATGCAGGAAATGAAAGCGACAAAGGATGGGAGCTTGATGAAGACGTGGTGCAAGGGGAGGCCGAAGAAGATCCTGAGGAGTGGGAGGATTGATAATCCCATGGAGTGGTCACATACAATTCACCATTGGCATGCACTCAGTCCTAAGCCAAGTGCCAGTCTCCACGCTAGCACTCAATTGAAGCTTGTACAACCACCTGCGAAGGCGTATGTCATTGATCCCTTTCCGGATCAAACAGCTGCTGGTCTGGTGAATGCTCCCGTCCTCCAGCAATCTGCCTTCGCTGTATATCGGCAACAACTTGAGAATGATGGTATATATGGAGCTCTTTACTGTCCCCCCCCCTATTCCAATCAGAGTCCGATCGGACTCCGATGAAAAAAAGTCATTAATAGAATGGCAGTAAAATTCCTATTCCACTCCGATTTGACTCCGATCCCAGTCCGACCATTTTATCAGAGTCAAATCAGACGATATCGGACACAGTCCGATGGACTCCGAGCGGAGTCAAATCGGACTAATCGGAGTCTGATAGGAATATATCACATACATTAGAAACTATTCTAAGAAATGTACATAACTGTAATCCATTACAATAGTCCGATAAGAATATGTCACATGTCACATGTCACATATCACATGACCATTGAGCAGATGGTCTGTGCACACCTGAAAGGTATATAAGGACAGCCAGCCATGCCCACTGAACCCCCATTCCCCTCGTCGAGAACTGATTAGTAATACATATTAGTAAGCCATGTAATGTGAGATAAGTAGATTACATAAGTATTTAAGTAGATTACATAAGTAGATAAGGAGATTGCCTAAGTAGATAAGGAGATTGCATAAGTAGATAAGTTGATTACATAATTAGATTAATGTAGATAAGATTGTATATGTAAGCACATGCCTATATCAAATTTCCCACAACTTTAAAGTTTCTCACATGTCACAAGACTTGTCACAATTTCACACAGTTAGAAAAGTGAGAATTGTCACATGACCTATTAACAAAAAATGTAGAGGGCATGAGTCTGACTAAGAATATGAAAACCAGATAAGTGTAAACCTGGTATTCACAGAGATAATTGCAATATACTATCAGGATTCCGCATTTTTTAGCACAGCCACTGCACTCCAATGTACCAAAGTCATATTCATGACATGCTCTATTAACAAAAGTTGTAGAGGGGGCAAATCCAATTCTATTGATGGTATACAAACATAAATAAACAAAGAACTTCATGAGATATAGCCCTTTCTTTCCAGTTTTGTGTGACAATGCCAACACACCACACTCGTCAGATTCATAACATCTTCTATTAATCAAAAATGTAGAGGAATCAAATTTGCCTTGGTGGTGATATTCAAACATATGCAAACAAAGAATGTGTTGAGTTATCAGTAACTTTTTTATTCTTTGTGCAACAATATTGCCACTGAATCCAGGGGTAAATCTTCATAAACATGGTAAGCAAATATACACAATGCAGTATTTTTTTATTTATATGTCAGGTCTCAGCAGTGAAGTCATACCACACCTCAGCTGGACTTTGTTATGGACAGTGCCCTCATTGTGGTTTGTTCTAAGTCAACAGTGACAAGCAGAGTCTCGGTCTGCTCCCAGTCACTGGACAAAGGTTCTAGATGCTAAGTCAAACAATGATGAAGGTTCTGAAGACAATGAGGAAGAGGAGAGCATTGAGATTAAACAAGGTTGAGGCAATACTTGTTTAAGTTGGAACTAGAGAACTACAATACATGATGTGGGTTTGTATACACTTGGAGAACAAAGGAATTGTAAAAGGAAAGGGTTTATTAGCTACCTTGAAAAGGTAATGTGAAGGAAGCTATAGAAGGAGATAAATGTCCTGGCTGTGCTATGTGCAGTTGTATGAGTAATGATGATAAAGTAAAATGGTCCACTGAGTCAGGAGCATGACAACAAAGGGAAACTGTAACAGACTTACATCACTGCTCCTTTGTCCACCACTGCCTGGTCATTGCAGCACCACCTCAACCACCACTTGTGACCTACCAATGATGCCATAGAATTTATTCAATTCACTTGAATGGCACATTGGCACATCACCCATCTCAACCCACTGTTACACTTCCTTTTCATCATGGACTATTATATTTACATCACTGCTGCAATATATGTACTATATTGGACACTATGTCTCTCATCATGTATAGAAACTCTGATGTACAGTAGAATTTCCAGTGCTTAATATCATCATCTCCCTTCCACATCATCTTCAGGACCTTTGTCACTGTTTGACTTAGCAGCTAGAATCTTTGACCAGTGGCTGGGAGTGGACCAAGACTCTGCTTGTTGCTGTTGACTTGAAACCAATCATGACAAGGGCATTGTCTGTATCATCCACAACATCCAAATGTCCCAAACATGGAGCAAACATGATAAAAACATGAATTGTGAGCCACACAGCATCAACACATGGACTTGACTCTACCCAGACACATGGCTGAGTGCAAAGTGCTGTGTCTTATGTACTGCATATGACATTTTCCCATATTTTACAACACACTTGCTCCTGCTACCATTTCTTTCCTCTGCTGCCCACTTTTCTGCTCCCTCCTGTTTCCTCCTTGCCTCCCCACTTACCTGTTCCCTCCTTGTCTTCTCTCTCCTCTTCTCCCACTCATTCCCTCCTCATTGCTCAGCACCTGCTCACTCACTCACTCCTCCTCCCTCCTCTTTCCTCCCTTGCCTGCTCACTTCTCTCACACATTCCCTCCTCACCTGCCCCTCTATTATTTAGCTTGCCCTTCCATTACTTAACTGGATGGCTGACAGGGTGGCTGATGGGTGGATGGTCATTGTGCTAGGTGGCTGTCTGGGTGGCTAGCCATTTTGGCTGGTGGTTGACAAGGTAGCTGGTAATTTGGTGTGTCGCTGACAGGGTGGCTGGTAATCTGGCTGTGTGGCTGACAGGTGGGACAGCATATGCACAATAGTTATAGTCATCATGTTTGTACAAACTATGGTAAACAACCATACATATGTTATCACACTTGTAGTGAGAATAGTGAAAGAAGTAGTTGGTCATTTGGTGGTGGCTGATAGGGTGGCTGATAGGGTGGCTGAATAGGGTGGCTGGTAATTTGGGTGTGTGGCTGACAAGGTATGAGACATTATATGCACAATGGTTATAGTCATATCATGTATGTACAACATTGGTAAACAACCATACATATGCACATATCACACTAGTAGTGACAGTAGTAGTGAAGAAAATGACTTGTAGAAGTTGTATTTGTATCATATTAGAGGAGAATATGTACTATGCAGCTTGAAACTTATACAAATATATCAATCAAACATCAACAAACAATGCAAACATGTTTCTTAATATTTGAAGCCTTTTTGGATTTTTTCATCAGAGTCCTATAGGAGTCCTATAGGAGTCATCGGAGTCCTATCGGAGTCTAATCGGACTGGGGGGGGAGGGTAAAGTATTGGTATATATGCCCCATTTTTGTCAAAATTCGACTGGGAATTTGCCAAATGGGCGAAGCTCCACGGAGTCTCATCATTTGCTGTCACAGAATTACTTCAAAAGTATGAAGTACGTAGATCATGTTACTCCATGAAACTTACTAAATCATGGAACAAAAGTTAGCGAAGGTGGCGGGCCTATCATACAAGAACGCACGAGAGTTGAACAACATCATTGATCAGAAACTACCAGGCTGTCCCCCATTTCACTGTCGCAACCTCAGGATTGGCGGAGAGACGGTTATCATGTATTCACGCAATGTAATGGAGTGTATACAGGCCTTGTATGGGAACCCGGAGTTTGCGCCTCACTTGATACACAAGCCTGAGCGGCATTATCAACAAATGGGTGACCATCGCATCCCAGTCTATCATGATATGCACACTGGTTTGTGGTGGTGGGATGCTCAGGTATTTCAAGAACTGCGTCTGCCATTCTGTTCTGAACAATTTACCAGGAAGTCATCGAAAGCCACCAACCTGGTGCTTATATTGTACCAGTCCTCCTAGCATCTGATCGTACACATGTCACGCAATTTGGCAATAAGATGGCCTACCCAGTCTATATGACCATCGGAACTTGCCAAAGGAAATCCGACGCAAACCCTCTCGCGGTGGCCAGATAATACTGGCTTATCTGCCAACCACTAAATTGAAGCTTGTTGCAAACAAAGCTTCTCGACGATGCATGGTTCTCAATTTATTCCACTCCAGCCTACATTATATCCTCCAGCCACTTGTCAATGCAGGAACACACAGTGTTACTATGAAAGATGGCATGGGAACAACTCGCCGCATCCACCCATTACTTGCTGTCTACATTGGGGACTATCCGGAGCAAGTTTTGGTAACAGGTACAAAGACCGGTGAATGCCCCAAATGTGACATATTGCATGACCAACTGGGCGACACACCAATCCATTTGAAAGCACGAGACATCCATAGAGTCCGTAACTTGCTATCCATGTTTGAGACCACAACTCATCGAGAATACATCAATGCATGCAAGGCGGCACGCATCAAACCCATTGCTACACCATTCTGGCAGCAACTACCCTACATCGACATATTCCAGGCTATCACGCCAGATGTATTGCACCAGCTCCTTCAAGGAGTGTTCAAACACGTGGTTTCATGGTTGGTCAAAGCATATGGCAGCCCCGAGATCAATGCGCGCTACCAGCGCCTCATTCCCAATCATCATGTCCGGTTTTTACAGGAGGAATTACCGAACTATCACGCATTACAGGGAAGGAACATGGACAGATCAGCCGAGTAATACTTGTGTCATTGCTGATATGAGTCTCCCAGGCAGTATATGCATCACATATTGTTAAAGCTGTTCGAGCACTACTCGATTTCATGCAGCTTGCCCAGCTTCAGCTGATCTCAGCCCACCATCTCACATCAATGAAGAAGGCCCTTGACACTTTTCACGAGAACAAACAGATCTTCATCGACTTGGGTATTCGTGGAGACTTCAAAATACCTAAACTACATGCATGTCTACACTACATGGAGTCCATCCGGCTTTTTGGGACCACCGATAATTATGACACACAGCAAACAGAGCGCCTACATATTGACTTTACAAAATTGGCCTACCGTGCCACCAACACTCGGGATGAATTGCCGCAGATGACGACATGGAATGAGCGGCGCGAAAAGATCCACCAATTTATTAGATATCATGAATGGCGCTGCCAAGACGCTGACCAGTTTAGTCCAATGCCAACTCGAAGCCCTCTCCATCCTTCTTGTCGCTACATCAAGATGACACGCTATCCAAGTGTCCAGTCATTATCAATTGATGATCTTATCATCGATTACGGTGTGCAGTTTTTCTATGGAGCATTCACAAGATTTGTAGTACTTTGGCGAGATCCACAAATAACTCGTGCTCGTTTAGAGCAAGAAATACTAGATGCCCATATACCCTTTATAAACATTTCCATCTATCATCATATTCGCTATAGGGACACTAACTCAGATTTGCCTACAGTTGATTCAGTTCACATCCAACCTCACCGGAGAGACAAGAAAGGGCGGATTGTAGCTGGCCAGTTCGATACAGCCCTTGTCCGTTCAGAGTCAAACACTGGATTACAAGGTATGCCAACATCTATCAACATCTCACTATTAACTTATTACCTATAACAACTAGGATACCGTGTCGTTCAAATCCGGGCCATATTCAGCATTAGACCTGCTGCTGTCCAACATCTGTTTGGCAAGTGCGACCTCCCGCCGAAACACTTGGCATATGTCGAGTGGTTCACGCCATTCCAAAGAAATCTGGAGCCAAAAACAGGCCTCTACAAAGTATCTCTCTTGTTACAGAACAATGCTCGCGTTGTGAGCATTATTCCTGTGACGGATATCTTACAGAGTATTCATCTCTCACCACTCCCCAGAACCCATATACCTAAAGATTGGAATAGCCGCACTTAAGAATGAATAATTTTCTTGTAAATTCATTCACCGATTCACATAGTTACCTGTTGTTTCATTGATACTGAGTACAGAAGCGGTAATTAACTGTAATTTACATTCACAGCTACTTAGTCTTCAGGCTCGTTAAGGTCATTCATGCGTATTAACAAAAATTATGACAATTTACATAGGTTTTGTTTAATAAAGGTTAATTCATGATTTGGGTTTTTAGTGATGAATGCGCATGAAAACATTTGAAACCGAGTGCGTTTGAAAGCGAGCGTGTAGGTGGTGTGCATGAAACATTTGAAAGTGAATGTGCGGTAGGTAATGCAGTTCAGAATCTTGCAGGCAAGCGATTGCGATGAGATAAAAATTATGCAACTGACGAAAAACATCAGGACATGAATATCAATGAACGCAAACGATACTGTACTTATCCTAGAACCATCATAAAGTCTGCATCAGGGTCATCCTCATCTTCTTCAACAAGTGTCGCGGCGCTCATCAGCAAACTTGGGGTTTCCCCACAGTGCCCACAGTGTTGCAGGACTGGCAGACAAGTCACAGACTTCAAGTAGAATGTTTGCAGAAACCTGCAGTGCCCACAGTGCCCACAGTGAATCTGCAGTGATTTTGTAGTAACCTGGCAGTGAATTGGCAGAATTTTGCAGACAGCTGCAGTGCCCACAGTGCCACAGTACTGACAGTGCTGACAGTGAATCCACAGTGAATCTGCAGTGAATACACAGTGACCTGCAGTGAACCTGCAGTGATTCTGGCAGCAAGCCTGCAGAGACCTGCAGTGACCTGCAGTGAATCCACAGTGATTCTGCAGAGACCTGCAGTGAATCCACAGTGATCTGCAGTAATTCTGTAGCATTTCTGCAGAGACCTGCAGAGACCTGCAGTGAATCCACAGTGATCTGCAGTAATTCTGCAGCATTTCTGCAGAGACCTGCAGAGACCTGCAGTGAATCCACAGTGATCTGCAGTAATTCTGCAGCATTTCTGCAGAGACCTGCAGAGACCTGCAGTGACCTGCAGTGAATCCACAGTGATCTGCAGTAATTCTGCAGCATTTCTGCAGAGACCTGCAGAGACCTGCAGTGAATCCACAGTGATCTGCAGTAATTCTGCAGCATTTCTGCAGAGACCTGCAGAGACCTGCAGTGACCTGTAGTGGGCTGCAGTGAATCCACAGTGATCTGCAGTAATTCTGCAGTAATTCTGCAGAGACCTGCAGTGACCTGTAGTGGCCTGCAGTAATTCTGCAGAGACCTGCAGTGAATCCACAGTGATCTGCAGTGACCTGCAGTGGCCTGCAGTAATCCTGCAGAGACCTGCAGTGAATCCACAGTAATCTGCAGTGACCTGCAGTGGCCTGCAGTAATTCTGCAGAGACCTGCAGAGACCTGCAGTAATTCTACAGTGACCTGCAGTGACCTGTAGTGGCCTGCAGTAATTCTGCAGAGACCTGCAGTGAATCCACAGTGACCTGCAGTAATTCTGCAGAGACCTGCAGTGAATCCACAGTGATCTGCAGTAATTCTGCAGTGACCTGCAGTGGCCTGTAGTGGCCTGCAGTAGTTCTGCAGAGACCTGCAGTGAATCCACAGTGATCTGCAGAGATCTGCAGAGACCTGCAGTGCTCTCAGACTCTGCAAGACTCTGTGGGACTCTATGGGACTCTGTGGGACTCTGTATCAGCACTGCAGCTGTCTGCAATGACTTGTCAATTGGCTAAACATGAATAACTTATGAACCACTGGTTGGAATCGTTTCTGCCAGGAACGAAAGTTGTGCGCCTTTTTCCATACTACAACTCTTGTCACACACTCAAGCCTGGATTTGTAGATCTTGACTCAGAAAATAGGATTTAGTCGAGTGAGAGCAGTGGCAAGACTAAGTCCACTGGATAGGATGTAGGATATATGTCTTTTTGAGACCAACATAACAATGCCAGTTTGGTGTAATGGTTTGTATCGCTTCAGCTGTGCTCTAAGGTTGTGAGTTCAATCCTGGTCATTGGCAAGTTATTAATGTTCATATATTACCTTAATTGACCAGAGTCTCACAGCATCCTGCAGAGTCCCACAGAGTCCCACAGAGTCCCACAGAGTCCCACAGAGTCCCACAGAGTCCCACAGAGTCTTGCAGAGTCCCACAGAGTCCCACAGAGCCTGGAGAAAAGGTATATGTTCTGTGCAGCACTGCACAGTGCTGCACAGAACATATACCTTTTCTCCAGGCTCTGTGGGTGTTACGGACGATGCCCTCGTCGCGGTTCATTCTAAGTCAACAGCGACAAGCAGAGTCTCGGTCTGCTCCCAGTCACTGGACAAAGAGTCTAGACGCTAAGTCAAACGATGACAAAGGTCTTAGGAACGATGAAGAAGAAGAGCGTCGAGTTCAAGCGAGGTTGAGAGCAAAACTCGTCTAAGTTGGAACTGAGGTTACTCTACAGTACATGGAGTTTATATACGTTTGGAGAACAAAGGAATCGTAAAAGGAAGTAAAGCTGTAGTTATCTGAGAAAGGAATATGAAGGTAACTACGAAAGGAGATAGCGTCCAGGCTGTACAATGCGCAGTAAAGATGGATATGAAACTGTTCGCCAAGACATGGAGACGAAACAAAAAGAGAACTGTGTAACAGTGGGACTCTGTGGGACTCTTGCAAGCCTCTGTGGGGGACTCTGTGGTGCTCTGTGCCTTATTGGCACAGTTTTTTACTTGGATTGCCACAGACTGCCTGCAGACTGCCTGCAGACTGTGGCAGTACTGCACAGAACATATACCTTTTCTCTAGGCTCTGTGGACTCTGTGGGGCTCTGTGGGGCTCTGTGGGGCTCTGTGGGGCTCTGTGGCTTGTTGGAACAGTTATTTACTTGGACTGCCACAGACTGCCTGCAGACTCCCACAGACTGCCACAGACTGTGGCAGTACTGCACAGAACATATACCTTTTCTCTAGACTCTATAGGACTCTGTGGGACTCTGTGGGACTCTGTGGGACTCTGTGGGGCTCTGTGGCTTGTTGGAACAGTTATTTACTTGGACTGCCACAGACTGCCACAGACTGCCAGCAGACTGTGGCAGTACTGCACAGAACATATACCTTATCTCCAGGTCCTGTGGGCTCTGTGGTACCTCCACAGTGCTGCAGAGGCCTCTGTAGAGAGCCCCCAAGTTTGCTGATGCTTGTAGCACGGATTCGTGCTTTGGTGATTTTGTAAGACTTGAAAAAGTATGTATGAGCGCTGGTGGTGATATCGTTCCATTGAGTGTCACTCAGCGCGCGCAATGTCCGGGCAAAAACGGTTGCACGTCGGAGGCGTGTTGGCTTCTTGCTGTTTGTCAGGCTAGTACCATCCTTCTTCAACTTGACCGTAATGTCGCCGTAGTTATCTGCTGAGAATTTCAGCATCTTGTCCTTCAAAAGCTCCCCAGTTTTCCATTGTTCGAGTGCACGGCCAACCTGATACACTTAATAATGTGATTGAATACTAAATATAACATACCGCTTGCATTGCAAGGATTAGAGCGCCAATGGGCTTCTCTTTTTCCTCGTCATAGTCTCCAAGTAATGCCAAATGACCATTTGCAAAAGTGCTGAGTATGAGGGCGTTTTCACCAAATCCCTATGCTGGACATTAGCCTAGATATCCCAGTGAGCGTTGGTTTACCTTGCTATCGATGCCACCATTCCAGTCGGACCATTGGTAGGCATAGGTATAGAGCTCGCTTCCTGGCTGGACAGGTTTTCTTTCAAGATGAGCCTCGATCTGCTCGGCGATAAGGTCTTTCACTGTCGTTTGACAGTTCGGGTTTTCTTCACGAAGTTTCGGATAGTATTCTCCATTTCATCCTTATTTCCTTCAATCAATAGTTTATCGATGGTTTCCAGTGCCTTGCTTCCAATATTGTTTCGCCAGCCTTGCAAACGAGCAGTGACCTGAATAAAGAGTTAAATGTATTTATTTGGTCCAACCGTAATACGTACCAGCCCTAGCCACGGTCCATCCTCCTTTACTTCGAACCTACCAGCTCCATAAACTTGATCAACAATAGCTTGGATTTCTTCGACATTCAAATTGCACCAAGGGTCGAGTGCGGCAGCCTTCTGGCGAGCGAGCGGGGCGACTTTTTCCGTGAATAAAGCCTGAACGTTTGCATCATCACTGAGGTGTTTGAGCTTCCATTTATCATCACCGTCGCGCATTTCCTTGAGTTTCCAAGGTACTGTTGGATTCTCTTCGATTTTCACATTTACCTACAATCTGATCAGTCAGGAAAACTAAAGAAAAAATTTTCAACTCAACGTAGCCTTTGTTCGCCTTTGCCTTTGCCAAGGAATATGAGGAGTAGGGTCAGCCTTGATCGCGTTTGCTTCAACATCATCCGTTTGGCCCTCTGGGATGGGCCCGCCATACTGCGCCATTGAGTCTGGATCATTGACGCCAGCTGACAGGTTCACGGAGCCCATGAGGTTGTTGATTATGGAACGGTTGGCGCGATCCTTGACTACGTTTTCCCACTCAGCCAGGTCCAAGCCGTGGTCAATGTCATTCAACTTTGCTCGCTTAGATGATCTGATGACCTGGCAGTTGAAGACTGTTTGCTCAACTCGAATCACTAACCTTCCATTTTGGACTGCTCGTCAGACTTGCTCTTGTTGGCCGTTACCACGAGTCCTGCGTCCTGAGTCCCACACATCGCATTGATGTCTTTGCGTCCAGGTTTTATTTCTTTCTTCTTTGCTTTATCGGCTTCTTCTTGGCCTTCTTGGCCTTTTTCTTGGCTTTCTTTTCCGCCTTCTTGGATTTCTTCCTTATTTTCTTTTCTTCATCACTTGTGTCGTCGCTCGAGCTGGAACTGGAATCATCGGAGTTGTCAGAAGTGTCGGGTAATACTTTGGGTGCATCTAGTATTCATGCAATAAGCGAGAAGACCTGGAAACAGTAAGCCAACTTCCCTATGCTACGACGTGTGGTTTTCAACTTCCATATGCACAGGAGCCACTGTCGGTTAACTCTCAGTACATATATGCGCGCTATAAACTGCCAACTCACCTTTGTCTTCGGATTCACTTGCTCTTCGTTTCCTCTTCAACACTGGTAAGGGATTTTTCATTTTCATAGGAACAGGAGCCGCTGTCAATCAACTATCAGCAGTATATGCGCTCTACAATCCACCAACTCACCTTCATCATCTGTAACAAACTCGGAACTTCTTTCTTTTGCAACGCTGGATGGCCAAGTGAGTATTTATGAGCGCATATAGATTTACTCACCTTTTGCTTTTCCAGGAGCCAAATTGTGAACACGAAGATTAAATGCGTCATCTTCCAGGCGGCTTCTGTCTTCAATTTCTGCCACTCGCTGAAGAGCATGGGTTTGTTGCTCGTATTGTTTTGCTCGGACGGCATGATCATCCTGAGAGGTAGGAGCATTAATTCGTTTCGGATTTCGCTCACGTTTGGGTGAATCCAGGTCGACGAGCCCAGGACGGGCATTCTTATTGGATGGACGAGTCGCCATGGTGTGGGCAGTCTGCATAAGGGGAACTTTGGGCGGCATGATAAATGAATGATGGTGAGAGAAGGAAGTCAAGACCTTGGGGCTTGTAACAGGCATATCTAAAAATGGAAGAAATTGACTTGTGTTTTCTTTTTTGCATCGCGTCGCATCACACTCGGGCCAAATCTTGACCTCAAGCTTTGCCGTCATGCCTCGAACATTGGAAAGACGCTATATGCCTTGTCATGTTCTGGGCTGTGGATTTCTTACCACGAGTAATGCAGGATTGAAGAATCACCTGAGGACTCATGCACCTGAACTAAGAGTTAGGCGCCACAGAGAACAAGCACATTGTGAACGAGACATCCATCAAAATTCAGATAATCCAGTCATCGACAACAACTTGAATAACGACAACTGGAATAATGACAATGACGTAGAGAATGATGATAATGAAGAGGACGACAACGAATCAAACCAGCGTCGCACTCCATCTATGCCCCAACGTGAAGCTAATTGGAGTGTTCCTGAGGACATCCAATATCATCCCATTATCAATGGTATGCACATACGAGTAAATGTCAAGTAAATATCAATTATTTTCCAGGACGCCGCTGTGATGCACTTGGCAATCATTTGCCTCCAGGAGCTTTGCCGCCACCATGGGAGGAACGCTCATCCTCCGATTACTCTCCATTCAGCTCACGAGAGTCCTTTGTCCTCGCCAACCTACTCTTCAGGCGCGTTGAAATGTCTGCTGGTAACATAGACGACCTTATGGAGTGCTTCGCCCACCTTGTCTCACCTGATCAGGATCCCCCGTTTACAAACTCACGCGATCTCTATGCAACGATTGATGCTGTGCATGTAGGCCATATACCCTGGCATTCAGTCACACTCTCATATCAAGCGCCAGAAGGTGAAGACGTCAGCGAGGTTCCATGGAAATCAAAAACGTTTGAAGTTTGGTATCATGACCCACAGGAAGTGCTCAAAGCTCAATTGTCGAACCGAGACTTTGCGTGCGAGATGGACTTCAATGGCGCTAAAAAGATTTTCGATCCTAAGACCAAACAGCGTCGATACCAAGATTTTATGTCAGGAGAATGGGCTTGGGAGCAATCGGTTTGTCGTGATTCAACCTAATATTCCATAGTCTAACTGTCATCAAGGACATTCTGGCTCAAGATGAACGGAACCATGGTGTCATCTTTTGTCCAATTATCATGGGTAGCGACAAAACGACTGTGTCTGTCGCCACTGGCCAAAATGAGTATTATCCTCTCTATATGTCAAACGGCTTGATCCACAACAATGTGCGCCGTGCACATCGAAACGGTGTCGCCTTGATTGCATTTCTAGCTATTCCAAAAAGTAAGTGAAACGTGTTTTCAAGGTTTGAACAAAGAAATTAATTAGTGAATATAGCGGACCGCGAGCATGATGACTCGAAAGAATTTCGTCAATTCCGCCGAAGCGTCTTTCATGCATCACTATGTCATATCCTACAGGCATTGAAGGAAGGAATGAAAGAACCAGTTTTGTTACGCTATGCAGACGGCTATTATCGGCAAACAATATATGGTTTGGGCCCATACATCGCGGACTACCCAGAACAAGTCCTGTTGGCCTGCGTAGTGCAAGATTGGTGCCCCAAGTAAGTATATATCATAAATGTATGGGCTTGTTAACGTCTTGAGTCAGATGTACTACTCTAAACACTGATCTTGATGGTAAAGTTGGAGGTCAGCGATCTCACGAACACACTGAAGCGCTCATGGATGCCTTGGATGAGAAAGTTTTGTGGGTCAATTATGGTATTGTTTCTTCTATACTCGTGTGTCCTATTCTATTTCCTCAGTTCTTTGTCTGACGCAGCTCTAAGCCGTTTACTTATGAATTCCCTCGTGCTGATATCCATGAGCTGCTTTCACCTGACATATTACATCAAATGATTAAAGGGACCTACAAAGACCACCTTGTAGCATGGGTGGTGTCATACATCCAGCTCGTAAATACGCCGCAGCACGCAAAGAGGATTTTAGCTGATATTGATAGGCGGTATGTCTCCTAATACAAAGGCTTTTATTAATCTCTAAAGATGCGCAGTATATCGGTTGTGCCACTATTTCCTGGATTGCGGCACTTTCCTGAAGGACGAGGATTCAAACAGTGGACGGGGAACGACTCAAAAGCTCTCATGAAAGTCTTCCTACCAGCAATTGTTGGTCATGTTCCCCCGCAGATGGTCAGAGCAATTGCGACGTTCATGGAATTCTGTTATATTGTCCGACGGTCTGTGATCACAACTACGGACCTGTTAAAACTTGAGGAATTGCTCGTCCAATTCCACAAAGAACGTGAAATCTTTCGGACCGAAGGTGTACGACCTGATGGATTCAACCTCCCTCGGCAACACTCCCTCAAACACTATTGTAGCTCAATACGAAAATTTGGTGCTCCTAATGGACTGTGTTCATCAATTACAGAGTCACGGCATATAACCGCTGTTAGAAAACCTTGGCGACAATCAAGTCATTTCAACGCTCTTGGTCAGATGCTCCTCACAAATCAACGACTTGATAAGCTACATGCTTCCGCAGTTGATTTTCGAGCTCGGGGAATGCTTCATGGTTTAGCTTGGGGACTTGCAGTCGCACCTCAACTAAATGAACAAAGAATGGAGAATGACAAAGAACAGGGCAACGATGATGATGATGGAGGAGCTGTAGATGACAGAGATATCTTGGGCGAAGTACAGCTGGCTCAGAAACCCAGTGTGTCACAGTCTTTTTTACCTCATTTTCAAGAGTATTCACTTCATAATAGTACCAAAAGTTCCACGCAATGTTTTACCACTCGCTTATCACCTCGGAATCCCCACCCTTCCAGCGCTCATCTCTCGTTTTCTTTATTCTCAGGAAAACCCAGAACTCAATGTACCACTCAACAACATACCTTTAAATGAGTGTCCACAGTACACCAGGAAGGTATTGATATATGCGTCTGCTGTTGCCACCTATCATGCGCCTAGCAATGGACATGGTGCCAGTGGCCTTTTTCGTGAACGAATCTGATCAGTTGACTCATGGCGCAATGGACCGGAAAGAAGAGATTGCGTATTTGTTGAACAAGATCCAAACATTCCAGGTTTTCGAGGGATGTTCGTAGCCCAAGTCCTAGCATTCCTCAAAGTCACGCATAATCGTGTGAAGTATCCATGTGCCATTGTAAGTTGGTTTTCGACGGTCAGCAAAGAACCTTGCCCGGAAACTGGGATGTGGATTGTACGACGTGATAGGGATGAAAATGGAAGACCCGAGCTGTCTATCATTCATCTGGACACAATCCTGCGTGCAGCTCACTTGATTGGGATTGCAGGGTCAACAATGATTCCACGTCATCATCTCTCTTATGCCAATAGCCTCAAGACATTCAAAACATTCTACGTGAACAAATTTATCGATTATCATGCACATGAGATTGCGTTCTAGGTAGAAATACGCGCGTCGAGAGGACTGGTGTGATGGCATGTGGTTGGAGTTATTGGCGGTGGGCATCAGGAGATGAGCAGTGAGAGGGTGGTGAGAACGGCGGTCAGCGAGGTATTGGGTACTAAACGGGCATGAGTGATTACATATTTGCATCGATTGAAGATGACACTCACCGCCACAGCCAAGGTGCTCCAAGCGGTTGTTGCCAGAGTGTGAGTGGCCAAAGTGGCCGTTGCTAGAGCCAGAGGAGGCAGAGACGACATCGCCAGAGTGGAAGCAATTGAATCGGTGTTTGTCAAAGCGGTAAGTGGCCAAAGTGGAAAATACCGAAAACCTGATGTATCCGTTGATATGCACAAAGTAGAGTATACGCCATATACACTTGTGCTTGATATTGATGCCAAATGCAATCCCCTCACGAGCTCCGCAGATGCGCGTTAGCGGTCGATGGTTGTCAGCCTCACCTTACCATCGACAATGTCAAGGCGAAGATTCAGGACATAGAGGGGATACCACCCAAATAGCAGCGTCTCATCCTTGCTGGAAAGCACCTTGAAGATGGACGAACGCTTTCTGATTACGATATATTCAGAAGAAATCTTGTCAGACAGTGATATGGATCATACATCAGGTACTGTGATGCTGAAGTAGAGAAAATGCGGCGCATGGACAGAGTGCGCGAGAGGGACAAAAAAGAGATTGGGAGAGAGAACAATAGTGGTGAGGGGATGCAGCGCCGTCATCGTCATCTCAAGCGCAGCTTCCCTTGCCACATCATGGGCAACAGAAAAGTTTCGGGGCAAGGAAACATTGTTATAACCTTGCTTATAGTTACAGTTGTAGTGGAGCTAAGTTACCTAAATCCTTTGGCAAGGCAAGGTACGGGCTTTGTGACACCCTGTACCTAGGCATTTCAACATTGTGGGGAGTCAGGCCCTCATTCGACGTTGGGTTCTACTCAGTCAGAAATGTTCTCATAAGCCACACAGCGGGCTCAGTGAACACTTTCGGCACGATATTTACTCGTGTTCGTGTAGCAAGGGATATCAAACATGACGGCAATGTTTGGCCATTTTGATTGGCCATGGCGATCGAAGCCTTTGCCAAAGGTCCGCAGGGCCACCTGGAAACGGTTTCTGCCAATGTTTGTTTGTAGCAGTTGCTCGTTTTGACGTGTAGTAGGGAGGCTCAAAGTGAAAATGCGGCATTCGCAGAATGTGGCATTTGTGACATTACATAATATTACATAAGCTACATCTGGCTGTGAGCTCAGTCACTGTGTTCTGCTGCTCTCCACAACCATTCTCTCCACCATGCCTCAAAGGAACTTGCATGATGAGGTCCTTAGGGCATATATACTACATCTCACACTACGAGACACTCTCATGCCACCACATGAGCTTGTACTTCTATACCCAAGTCTGGAAGCCTCCATCTTGCATGGGAGTATGCAAGAAATCCTCAACACCATGATCTATTCATTCAAATGCTCCGTATTTCTCCTCATGCATTTGATGTTCTATATGAGCTTATCAAGGCTCATCCAGTTTTTCAACACAACTCACCAAATGTTCCACAGACTCCAGTTGATTACCAACTGGCTGTTTGTCTTTATAGAATGGGTTGCTTTGGCAATGCAGCATCACTGGTGGACATTGGTCGAGTTGCAGGTTGTTCTGAAGGATCTGTGGAGCATTGGACTTATCGTTGCATCACTGCAATTGAATCACTGCATGACATATTTGTCTGGCCACTCACTCCTGAGGAAGCTTGGCCAGAAAATGATGGTGTGCAACTGTGAGTACTAGGGGTTGGTGGTGTAGCAGATGGTGTTGGTAAAGAAGAAGGAGAAGAAGGGGTTTGTGAGAAGGAAGTTGTATTATCATAGTCAAGAAGAGCAGGATCAATAAGGGAAGAATCAAAAGGAGCAGGATTATGTGCAGTATCAGGAGTTGTGGAGGATGAGACAGAAAGAGCAGGCAAAGACCCACAGAAATTCATCACCTGCTGACCATGAGGGCTAATCCCAGTTGTGATAACAACAGGATTTAGATTGGGGTGAGAAGAGAGCAGGACATGAAGTTGAGGAAAGAAGGGAAAATCATGTACAATGTTGTCTATGAAGGATGTTAAATGATTATTCTTATATTTTCAGCACTTACCCCAAAGATTTCTGACCTCAGGCAATGTTTCTGGCACAGGGCCAATCACTGGTACCTTATACTGATGCTCCTGTGCTCCTGTAGAATCAACAAGATCCAATCCCCACCTGTCTGAATGAGTAACTTTGCTTTTTCCTGATATTGTTTGTGAAGACTCAGAAAACATGTGAATTCAATTAATGATCTAATTGATCAACAACTCACCTTTCCCACTTGGCCTTAATATGCTTATATGCATCAGGATCACTTTGATGATAGGCAGGCAGGAGTTTTGCAGCAATGCGCTTGTATGCTTTGGCTTTGCTGTCTCCACTTGAATTCTTGGCATAAAAATCATTTTATTGAGCATAAATCAAATTCATAATCACACACCTCATTCTTTCCCTTACCAACAATGACTTTATGATTCTCAGACTCCTCTATGAGCCCTATGAGCCTCCAGACAAGTGCAGAATTGTTGGCAGCCCAAGGGACAGGAGGAAGACCTCTGCCAACATTGGGTTGAGTCTGATTGGGATTCATGGTGCAAAGATAGGCAAGCTGCATTAAGGAGAGTCAGAAATAAAAGCAAAGGAAGTAAAGGGAATTGAAAGCGAACTAATGTGAGCAAAAAAGCATTAAATGAGTGTAAAATGAGCTTGAATGAGCTTGAATGATTGACAGGCAAGCCAGATGGTGGTAAATGTGAGATTTGGAGTGCAGGAAGTGCTCTGGCCTGAGTTGGACTAAGAAGGGGGTATTTGGGGAGTAGTAAAGGCAGTCTGCTGTGCTCCAAGGACCCCTGTTCAAAGGGTGCATGGCAGCCTCATGTTTCGAGCCTTTTCGGACCGTGTTACAGGAGTGTGACTTAATGTGACTTAATGTGACTTAATGTGACGCATTCGTGACAATGCCGCATTTGTGACAATGCGACGGTCACTTTGAGCCTCCCTAGTAGCCCGCCTCGCCTAACAGTTCCGCCGCTCCCCGCTAGCCGTCCGACTCTTTACGCCCGCTGTGACTGCCGAGCATAAAGTGAAGCGGATATTACTACTTAATTTTTTGGATCTTGTCCAATACGGACAGTCATAGAACACCCCTCTTTTTAAGGACTTGCGTCCACCTGAACCATGACTGTTGCATATGTAGAGTCAACTTATGCATCGTCGATCGCCGCGTTACGCATGTCAAGAGGTCGACTAAGAGGCGCGTTTTGGGCGTGTTCAATGCTGCGGTTTCGAGCTGGCTAAAGCTTTTGCAAGGGGCTACCTTCCAGTGGTTAGATCGAATGTCACTTGACTCACGCTCACTACTGCGTGAGCGTCAGCGAAGAGGGCGAGTGAGGAATCGATGCCAACAACTTAAGTGTTGATTTCATGAATACAAAACTATAAGTTCTCTACTTGTCCTTTTTGAGGGAGTCGGATTGTGAAGCAGTCTTTTCCTTCTTGGAACTTTGAGGATCGTGTAGAATTTCTGTAACTATTCTGAATCGTCTTCTCGGGTCCTCCGGTTTCTTTGGCGGAGCGCGGCTCGATTTCCCGGGCCCTTGTCCGCCTCCATCACCACCCTGCAGCTCAGTGCGTGGCACTGCCGAAGAGGTACGTTGGTACTTTGTAGTATATTTGTCGTCCGATGGTGAAGCAGTCGTTTTCCTCTTGAGACTTTTAGGTTGGTTTCCTAGAATAGCTTTAACTTCATTGAATTTTCTTTGTATCTGCGGGTTCTGTCGCGCAGCGCAGCTCGATTTCCCTTCTCCGTCTCCATCTCCATGCTGCGGCTCAGTGCATGGCGCTGTCGAAGAGGTACATTGGACCTTTGTTGTAATGCCGTCCGATGGTGGAGCAGTCGTTTTCCTCTCGGGTCTAGGTTTTTGGCTTAGATTTAGAATATTTCTAACTGCTCCGAATTTGCTTGGCGGTATCAGCAGGTCCCCCGACGCAGCGCGGGCCGATTCCCAGGTTTTTTTGGTCGAAGAGGTAGGGTGGAAGCCTTCAGCAGGGTTGGCCGGACCCATCGCCGCTCTCGTCTTAATATAGTTATTCAGCAAAAATGGCTTCCCTATCAAACATCAGTTAATAACTCAGCACTACCAAAGAATCGCATTACCTTCATAGTCATCCCCCATGCCAAACACAGGTGATTTTTGGCGAAGAGCAGGGTGACGCGTCTGCTGCAGTTCATGTTTCCCTGTGAGGTGCCAATTTATGAAAATTTCGCATTCAGCGATAAATCTTACTTATGCTCTCCTCGATCTCCAGCACATGTTCTTTTTTCATGTCTAGATAGTGGCCATTGGACTCGCATTCCATAAACACATTTTGCACGGTAAGTACTACTCGAGCCACTCCAATGTTGATGATAGACTTATCGGTGATTGTTGTGGGGGGCTTACAACTACCCTTCGCTAATGTTCCGCATAAGCTACGATTTTTTCCAGATTATTTCAACATACGGTGAGTAATCTTGGTTCCTGCAGTGAAATATTTTGTCAAAGGTGCACGCAAAGGGACAACCGGGTGGTGCGATATTTCCACAACGAGTGTGCCCCATTCTCTGGTTACGGGATCAGGGCCGAGGACAACGACAGGGTGCAACCGCCCTCGTTTGGACGTTTGCCCCTGTCAACTCGATCAATAGAGGCTGCCAAGATGGACTAACTACTGACCCACTCCCCCGAATACACCCAGTAGATGCGACCTGGTATAGGTATGAAAGTGGGCTTTGGGTCCTCTTGCGTTTGCAAATCTGGAGTTGTGGCAATAGATGGGCCGAAAAGCAGAGAGAAAAGTAGCACAAAAGCGAATTGAATCATGGCAACTTCCCTTGGTAATGATCAGTCCATGAAATCGAGGACGTAATGGGTTGCTCACAGTTCTTTTGTAAAGAGGGGACTGGCCAATCTGTGTGAGGTAGTACCGACGATTAAAAGGACCAGCCTATCCGAGAACATTCGGGTACAACGGCGATCTGTCCATTGTTACGGACGTGCAGTGTAAAACTCCTGTTTCAGTCCAGGCCAGCGCTTGCGTTTCTTTTGCACGTTAACAGGCTTGGCGCCACGGACTGGCCACGCATGCGATGGATGTTCAAGTTCGATGCCAATTGCGAGAGGTGGACAATTATAACTTCGTTACTTCAACTAGCCTGAGACAGTCAGAATCCAACATCATCAGACTCCAGAGATACAGGAACGATCAGTGATGGCGCGATCAGTGGACATGGTGATAGAGCATGTAGGCGAGGGATAGGAAGGCTGTGGACAATAAACGCGGAGAGAGGAGAGGTAGACATACACATGAGAACGAGTCAAGTACACCCTTGGCGCGTCACCAATTTCTAACTGAGTTTCATTTACAGCTGGTCGCAAATATGTTGGCGCGGGCGTGTGGAGTTGACTCTACATGTTTAGATAAAACCCCCGGGACCTCGAGGCGCACTTGGAACCGGATATTGGTGTTATGGAGGACAACCGGTGATGTCGTCAAACAGACCTTTGGAATTCGTGGTCGGCCACGGATTTTTCATTATGAGGATATACAATACCTCAAGTGTGTTGTCCAGCATCGTCCTGACTGGTTTTTGGATGAGCTAGAGCCCATGCTTCGCACCAATCGTTTCATCTCAATCCACCGTGCTACTGTCCAACGAGAATTGCTACGGGCCGGAATCTCATACAAGAAAATCCGAAAAATTGCTTCAGAGCGCAACGAGGCACTTCGATCAGAATTTATCCGTCGTATGGCACCCTATCAACCCGAAATGCTTGGATTCCTTGATGAAACATCAAAAGATGAACGGACATCATTTTGTGCTCATGGACGATCTGCCAAGGGAGCACGGGCAACAAAACAGGGCGTTTTTGTTCGCGGGCGACGATTCACGGCTGTTGGCCTCTTAACAATTGACGGAATGATTTCAAACACCGTCGTCGAAGGTTCCATGACAAAGGCTCTATTTATGGAGTACTTGGAACGATCTGTCGTACGTTTTCTTGATCATTTTCATGACATTTATCTCATATTGCTCCAGTTGCTGCTTTGCAGCCCATTTCCTGGTTATCTAAGTGTTCTGATTATGGACAATGCATGTATTCACCATGGGAATGATATTTTACAGTTGGCAAACCGTTTTGGTATTTTTTCCGAACTCTACTCCACATATAGCTGACCCTAGCATGTTTATAGGTGTCCGGATTGAGTACCTACCGCCATATTCACCAGACTTGAATCCAATCGAAGAAGCATTTTCGAAGATCAAATATTTTGTTTGGCGACATGGTGACTTGTTTGTTCAGGAAGGAGATGGGCTAATTTCGGATCTCATGGAGGTCATGGACATTGTTACAGAAGAAGACACCGTTAGTTATATTATGCATGCTGGCTACTTCTAGTGTGCTAGCAATGTACTGTGATTACAATTGATGTGTGATAGTTTACAAATACAGCATGATGGAAATGAGAGTGATCATATGTTTGTATAGTAAAATAACATGTTCATGTCGAAACTCTGATAGTTATTATAATAGTTACATTAGATTAGTTACATTCATTACAATAACTAATGTAATGAATATCTTATCTAATATCTTATATAATAAGAATAACTATTAATTAGTGTTTCATATTTAATCATAATAGCTTACATAACATTACCACGTGTTTTGAGACACATGTCACAACATGTCTACCGGTATTATGTAATAGGTAGATTACACTGTACTTAGGTTAGGGTTTATGAAAGATATATAAGGAGGGCATTCTGAGCAACTATCCCCTCAGTTTTACAACAAACTACTTTTAGTTAAGGCAAACCTAGCTAAAGCAATGTAAGTAAATTGAAACCTTACTTAGCTAGTGTACTGTGCTGCTGTCGTTGTTTCAATAAGTGTATTATTAATAGTTTAAGTGTGTGATAAGATCAGCTGATGAGATGAATCATAGATATGGCTGATGGCCCTCTATCATGACTGATGGGATCTATAGCTGATAAGATATGTGTGATTTGATATTTCTCTCACACCTACAAATGTATGCTAACCCAATTATGGGATAAATAATCGCTTAATGGTAGCAGGGATACCATTTCTGTCACCCTTGTGACAGACTATCTGGGAAGATAGATTAAACATCTGGTGTCACACATTGGAGTCGTGCATTGTTGAGAAACAACAAAATCAAAAATTCTCCCAGGACTGGCAGGTCTTAAAATATGTTGTGGTTTGTCACACCACTACCAAAAAAGACACAGATTTTGGGCTGCTTTATGCAGATAACAGGGCCAATCCCCTGTAAAGGCCTCATGCACCCCCAATTGCCTGTTACATTAATGCATATATCAAAATAACCATTTTCGTTGGTTTTCTATATTTTATTATTTAATATTCATATAAAGGTCATGCTGAGGCAGACTTCCATCATACACGCAGACTATTGTTGGGCAGATGACTAGCACCCCAACTAGATTAGGACATCTGAGGATGTCACTTACATAGATACATACACACATACATACATACATACATACTAGTTTGTATGCAGGGAATTTGAAGGAGCCCTGGTACAAGATTGGCATAACAACATCCATATAACCCCAATGAGTTGTTTGCATTGCCAGTCAAGTCCATGACATATTGTTTCAAAAATAGCACAGCCTGATAAGCACATTTTTTCTCTTGTATCATTCAGGAAAAAAGAATTAGGCTAATATATTTTTATTTTTAGAAACAATTGAAATGTCACACATTTACCAAACTGGTCCCCTTTTCTTTCAAATGCCCTACCATGTTTATCTTGATCAAGCCATTGATAAACATGATTACATCAACAAGGGTGTTTTGGCTCAGGTCTTGATCAATCACCCAAATCTCACAAAAGAGGATATTTTGAATATCATGAGAAATATTCTGAGCCTGACATGGCCAAATCTGATCCCTACAATCATCTTTCCTGTCTTGTACATCTGGCACATTCTTGTGCCAGATACAATAATATCAAAGACATCCCTGAAGTCAAGAATTCTTATCCTCCAATTAGATCTTATGATCTCCCCATTCATCAGATCTCTTATGCCTCTTGTCTTGATACATTTGGGTTTATTTATGACTGTTTTCTGACTGAAGAAGTCAGGAACATAGCAGATAGGCCATATGTTCTTGGCATCAAATATGCATCAGATGATGGGAAGGCAATCTGCGAGATTCAAGATCTCACTTTGCTCAATCAATTTGTCAAGTATGAGCATGAGGAAGGCGAAGTTGATACCACCATGCATCCAAAACAGTTATCAGACATTCCTGGATTTCTGGAATATCGCAGACCTCAGGGTCACTACAATGGTTTTGATGGTCACCCTGCTCCTCAGTACGAGTCTTTAAAGAAGACTATTGATCTGACGCTGCATAGGGTTGATGAACCCTATAATCCTAAGGAACTTTCTCAGGAACTAGCCAGGAATCAGCTAGAAAGGGAGTATCCTATTTGGGTACATGATGGCTATGTTTATCACAATCAAAAGGATTATGATGCAGCTGTTCACGCATTGGAAATACAGAGGCAGGAAGCAGAAGCTCTTAAAGAGCTTGATCAGATTCTTGAAAGGGACAGATATGAGCCCAAATCAGCTATTCAAATCAAAAGCTGATATAATTGTGACAGCGTACATATGCAGGGGTTGTGAGGACTCCAACTGTTACAAGAAGGGAACTAAGTCATTCCCCTTACAGTCACATGCGGCCCGGCAAGAGCCTATCACTGGTTGCAGGGGAGGGACTGGAGCGGATACTCTGGAGACATTCTGCCCTGTTGTCCCAATCAAGGATGAGACCTGGAAGCTCAGCAAGCTCAGTGCTCAGCGAGGACAGCATAAACTACCAGGTATAGTACCTAGTAGCTATTGTAATTGTACAATGGCGGACCAAAATGGTCCAATGATGAAATTTTTGTCACAGTCTGATGAGAACAAAAATCAGACTAAGGATAATTTCCCAATGGTTAAATCTGATAAAAAACTTCATCAAAATGAGTTTACTCATACATCTAATTTGGATAACTTTATATATGTTCCTGATGAGATCATTGATATGTATTATCCTAAGAGTAATCCTTTTTTGAAAGAAGAAGAAACAGCATTCACCATCCATAATGAAAACATTGTTCAACAATTCCCAGAGTCTCAAGGATGTATTAATAATACCCCTGAACCAACATTATTAAATACAAAAGAAATTATTGCTGATTTAATTAAACATCTACAAAGGATCTGTGAGAAACAGAAAGCTGATGATACAAATCAGGATAACAGTTGGAATGATGAACACAAATCAGATGATGATGAGAAACCTTGAGGATATGAACCAACAAAAGCATCTGATTGGATTGATGAAAATTTGGAAGAAATTGTTTATCTGAAAAACAATATTTCCAAACCAAGGAATCTTCGACAAAAGAAAAGGGTTCACAATTTTCAAGCTCCACAAATCAGATGGCAGAAGAACATTACACCTATGAGAGAACCAGGTTCTTCATCAAATAGGAAATTTTTTAAATCAGGTTCAGGTACTGAATCAAAATCTGATAAGAATATTCATTCTAATTTCAGTGTACAAGCAAAGGAATTAGAACTTGCATTTCTGTTCTTTATAAATGATAAATATAGGGTTCACAAACAAACACATATCATAAAACATACTAAAAATCATCCTATTTAGAATAAGAATGGATTATGTTATATGGTTTTGTTTCAGCCCAGATTGTCATGACCTGTTCTTAACGGTCAAAATCTCTAAGACATTTTTATTGTTTTTCTTGTATTTTACAATAGCTGTAGCCAAACATCTTAGTCAGGTTGGCGTCTATCTTATCTAGTCAGCGCTAAGATTAGATTAGATTAGATAACGATTAGATTAGATTACGGACTACCGGACCGATGACTCATGGACTATGACTCAGGCTTACCAATGCGCAGCAACAGGGGCCGATTATGTTATATCTTTTACTCATACTTACTCAGCGTAGTTACTATTATTAGAGTGGTGCACAGACCACCCTTGTAGTATATAAACTGAGCAAGATAGCACCCAGAGTCCTCAGTCGAGTTCTCTCGGGTTTCTCTCTACCTTCATCTCCTCTCACTTATAAGTCTATTGTTGGGGCCCTAAGCCGTCACGGCGAGGGTAGTCCTGATAGTAGAACTCGACTTCTCACATCGCTTACTGCCCCACTCGTACTAGAGCATCACGCTCGCGCCCGGACCCTTGGGCTAAGGGGTACTTTTGATATCAGGGGGATCACACAGTCTTCCGCAGACTCTAAAGCGTTATTAGTTGTCGGACTATAAAACTGTCACCCCTGGTTCTTTAGAGCATCCACAAAAGCTCTATCTTACGTTCCCGGTCTACGCAAACCGAAGAACCTAACCCGGTTGATAGGGTTACCTGTGCACAGGATACCAGTGCCGGAGTAGTGACACGTTACGTCACTCGCATCGTGGGACCAGCCTCACCAGCCCTACGCACGTTAAATTGCCCTGGTCTAGGCCTCTGAAGGCTATATCTGTATATACTTAGACACTTCGTTTAGTAATCCTTGAGAGTAGCCGTCACTTGACCACGCGCTCTTGAGAAAGGCCGTACCTATTAGGGGTATAGTGCTAACTGGACAACCGTTTGGATCCAGTTTAGTCTAATCAATTCATAAAAGTCAAATACCGTACTATACCGTTTACGTATTAGCACTGCAGGGAGGGTTGTGGATCCTGAGTGCATTCCCAAATAAGTGACAGGCCAAGACCTCCCTCACTTTTACGTAACGGAGAATTATGAAGTACAAGATCTTCTTAGATCACACGGGCTTACAGATAGGGAAATTGATAACTTCTGGATAGAGGTATTTGGTGTACCACTGGACGGTCTAGACGACTTTGATATTGATTACGACCCTTTCGGGCCAGATCCATTTGACGATAACAATCCAGTCTCGGACGTTCCCGCACTTCACACACCAACCGAGTCAACCGACTCCACACCCTCGATCACCGAGGTACAACATCAGTGGGAACCTGCACCATTCCAAATCCTCGTCCCGAACCCTGCAACTTTAAATATCCATAGCCTATTCCACTCCGACGCTCAATACATCGGAGAAGTAGTGCCACCATTCTCACCACCACCACCAGCATTTAGATCTCCATCGGTATCACAACCGTCGAGATCACTTTCCCCATTTACACCACCGCCCCTTTATATCCCGATGTCCGATCAAGGAGAAGAGGATCTTACATCAGCGCAACTGTTGCAGTTGCTGAATAATCAAAACCAAACCATTCAGCAACTCCAGGAGCAGCTGTTGCTACTTCAAACAAATAATGCCGCTGCTGCACAACAAGCAGCACTGCCACCGGCCACCCGGCCCCAGTAATTAATATACCGGAAGGAACGGTATTCACATTCCCACACCCGCAGGAAACGGCTCATCAAAAATAGATGTAGCCAAACCTCCGGTGTTTTCCGGCAAAATGTTGGAAGTCTCAAACTTCATTAATAGTTGCCGGCTGTACATACAGCTGAAGATGGTTAGTGCCGAAGAAGAAGAGAAAATTCTATTGGTACTATCATATATGTCGGAAGGTTTTGCAGTAGATTGGAGGGATAACCTGCTGGACATGATAGCAGATGACGATACGGATGTACCGACATCCGTGGAACAATTATATAGAGATATCAGGGCAGATTTCGGCGATACTGATGAACAATCGTCGAAGATCTCGGAGTTGCGCACCATGACGCAGGGCGCACACACGTGTGAAGAACACGTGCAGAAATTTAAAAAAGTCGCACGAGGAACAGGGTACCAGGGAAGGGCCCTAGTTGAAGAATTCAAAAGGAGTTTAAATGCAGGGCTCCGAAAACGGATCATGGAAGCCGATGAAGTACCGGCTAATATTGACGAATGGTATCGAAGGTCGGTCCGACATCAGGATTTTGGGGGGGGTCTGGCATGCCATAATAGATCTGATCAATGATTCCCACACTGTTATTGCTATACAAGCCATTATCAACCATTATCATGGTTTACAACCCCCTTCAAGAGTTACACATTTGATGTGAGCCTTGTAGCATATGAGCTTGAAGTGACTCTGTTGGAACCCTTGGGCTAGTCTTATAGCCTATTGCCTCGGAGTCTCACATTGCATCATCAACTTACACATTCAATGTAAGCCTTGTAGCATATGACCTTGAAATGACACTGTTGGAACCCTTGGGCTAGTCTTATAGCCTATTGCCTCTGAGTCTCATATTGCATCATAAACTTACACATTCAATGTAAGCCTTGTAGCAGATGACCTTGAAATGACACTGATGGATTCCTTGAGCTAGTCTTATCATGTATTGTCCCCACATCTCATAGAGTGTCAACCACTTACACATTCACTGTCAGTGACAGTCAGTGTGGTGGTATATGAGCTTGAAATAATACTGTTGGAGACCTTGGACTAGTATTATCATCCATGGTCTCAAACCCTCATAGGTCATCATCTAATTATACATTCACTGCCAGTTGGGTAGCACATGAACTTGAAATAAAATTGTTGGAGACCTTGGACCAGTCTTATCATCTATTGTCTCCAAGTCTCATTCAGCATCATCCACTTATATGTTCACTTACAATCTTGTAGCACATCATCATTGTCTAAAGACAATGATGAGTCACAGCTGATGTTATATGTAATAAATATGTAGTGAATCCAGGGCAGAACTTCCAGATACAAGTGTGATGAGGATGCTGTGCCCATCAGGATTTTGGGGGTCTGGATAGATCTGATTAATTATTCCCACACTGTTACTGCTATGCAAGCCATTTCACTGCTCAAATTGAAAGTAACTAAATGTCAAAGCTGAAGCACTGAACTTTTTTTGAGCAATGATGGGACTTGGATTTAATGTGTGAAATTGGACAACAGGCAATGATCACAAACACCCTGTATTAAAGTATATATGGCACAATCTCTACATAACTGTATATTTTATAATTTGAATATCTACTTTGAGTTGCCACAAATTTTCAAAATCCATGATCATGGATAATTCATGGTGATCACACAATGATCATGCAATATGAATCACAAGTGAGATATCTGCATGATGCATGATCACAGCAAAAATGTGACTTTTGTCCAATTCTGCTTGAGATCTATCAACCTAGTGATTGGGAATCAGCAGCCAAAAGATAAATTATGCCTTAAAGGGAAACCTGATCATGAGCATCAGACTGACAATACTTGATCAACTCCTCTTGGCCATTATATATATCATTGGTAAATATAACTTAATTAACTAGTTATTGCATTCCTTGTATCCTCTCCTTTCATGCACTGTCTAGAATAGGGTAGAGAGAGAGGGAGGCAAGCATGAAGAGAGGGCAGAATGGCAGATGGCATACAGGGCAATGAGAGTGCAGCAGAAGGCTCTTGGTGATGGGGCGGCGAGAGTAAGCAGCACAGAAAGGGCGACAGAGGGTAAACATGAGGAGGGCGGGAGACAAACAGGGCGGCGAGGTCACAGACAGGGTGGAGGGGATAGAAGAGGGTGTTGAAGGCAAAGGGTGGCAAGAAGGGCGGCGAGACTGAGCGGCCATAGATGGCAGGATCCGACACATGGAGGACAGTGAATGTGAGGAGAGGACAACAGAGCAAACAGGGCAGCGGCGAGAGAAGAGGGCGACGATGGCAAAGGGCGGTAGAGGGCAGCGGCGAGAGTGAGTGGCATGTATTGACAGTATCCCACATATGGAGGACAGTGAAAGTGAGGAGAGGGCAGCAGAGGCAAATAGGCACTGAGACACAGAGAGAAGAGAGAGGGTGACGAGAGTGAGCGGCGCGTAGATGACAGGATCGTTGCTATAGTTCGTTAGTAGATGCTACTATGATATACAAGCTTCCCGGTGTAACAAAAACGGAAGCTGACTTGTGATGCCTCCGAGGTCGCGGGAAAACGCCGAGTGAGTTCGGCGGCGCCGAAAGGCGTCGCCCAGTGCTGGCTGGCTCCGACGGGGCTCAAACGAGTGGTGGGGCAAAGGGGAAACTGTATTCTCTAACTACGTTGCACAATTATGTACCTACTGCCATGGCGTACATGAGGACTCAGAGCGGTGGTCTCCGAGGGTCCGAAGGGTTCCGGAGGGGTTCCGAAGGGGTCCGAGAGGGTACGGTGATGCTCAATGAGGCTCGGTGGTGCTCGATGGGCTCGGTATTGCTTGGAGGGCTTGTCTGGCTTTGCTGGCATCGGAAATAAGTGTCGGAGGGTCCGAGGGTTGAGGCGGGGCAAATGTGTGCTGTAGGCATCGGTTCCAAGCTAGCTGGAACCGATCCGTTACACCGGTCAAAAATTTTGGCCATGTCGACTGAGATACGGCGAGCGAGAAGAGGGCGGCGAGAGAGAGCGGCGCGTAGATGACAGGATCGTCGCTGTAATTCGTTAGTAGACAATGCTACTATAATATACAAGCTTACCGGTCAAAGATTTCGGCCATATCGACTGAGACAGAGGGCGGCGAGACAGAGCGGCGCGTAGATGACAGGATCGTCGCTTTAATTCGTTAGCAGACGAGGTTACTATGGTATACAAGCTTACCAGTCAAAGATTTCGGCCATATCAACTGAGACAGAGGAGGCGGCGAGACAGAGTGGCGCGTAGATGACAGGATCATCGTAGCTCTAGTTCGTTAGTAGACAACGCTACTATATATACAAGCTTATCTGTTAAAGATTTCGGCCATATCAACTGTTCACCTTTAGATAGAATAGATAGATAACTTACTGCGAAAGAGTTTGAGCAAAAAAGAAAACAATGCACATGATGATATTTAAACGGTAGCTGCAAACGCGGCAGAGGATTGGCAACGAGCGCGACGGGTCGTCATAAGGTGGAGAGAGTGAATGGTGAGAATGAGGATAGAACAGACATGGCGGCGAGAGAGCAGAGGGCTCTGAGACTACTTCAACCGCTCTATGGCAACGAGGGCGGCAAGGGCGGCAAGAGTGAATCACTCCCGGTCCTGGGGCAAGAAGGAGAGAGGCGGCGAAGGGATGGGACTGAGAATAAGGCGGGCGGGCAAGCAGGATGAAATCGGTGATTTCAACTTCCGATCCTTGCAGCTCATATACAATCCTCTTTGTTGGGGGCACAAACAAATGACTAATGCCACAACCGTAAGCTCAATGAGCCAAGGATCTTTCGGGCAGCACCCAAGTCCGGGGGGAACCGAGGAGAGGGGATCGGTTGTAATGTAGATATGAAGCTGTAAACCTCGCCGTCCAATCTCCGTGAGGCAATTTTCTGAGCTTGTGGTGTCCAGGGCGCAACGCACATTCTGGACCGGTCAGTGAACCGACCAATGCAGAGCGCATGGTCTGTTTGGCGCAGGTCGCAGGTGATGGAGTCATAGAAAAGCAGCCAGCGGCGTCAGTAGGGACGAGAACGTGTTGTAAGCGGCTGGTGGGGTACTGATGATGAGCCCATAGCACCAACAATAAAGGCGGGCGCAGTTGTATTGCAGAAGTTGAAGTGCGAGGAAAACATGCGCGTGAGGTTGACATAGCAGTTAATAGTCTTCGAATACTCCTTGACAATGCTGTAGAAAGCGAACTGGAGACGGAGGCGTGTTCAGCGAGGCAGCTGATAAATATAACTCTTGGGATGATGACACGCTTGACGGTCCGTCGCAGAGAGTGGGCTAACCACAATATCTGAGGAAGACGATCATGTTCCTGTACATGAACATGATGCAATAGAAGAATACTTACACCTCCAGTTTTGTGCTCACTTCCAAACTCTTGAGCTGAGCCGCCGGTTCACCATTCGCGAATATAGCCCATATCCCTATTTACATTATGAAATCACCAATTGGGATGTCTTAGAATACACCTACCTGGTGAGCACTGATGACTTGGAATCCGAGATTTCAGTGTTGCGCAGGTCATAGCAGCCAACGAGTATGACCGCGAGGTCTTTCCGTGGACTGTACCCTACTCAGTGGAATCAGCTGACGACGAAGAAGAGTTGACTAGGGACACTTACCATGCTGCTGAATGGCTGTGCATGTGTTTGATTACACTGGGCCAGTATCATGAGGGATGGAAGAAGTCCCGGAATTTGAGCCGGAAGTATTCGAGGTACCTGAGGGATACCTTATCAGCCTCGGTGTGGAACTTTATGACCCAGTGGAATATGTCGCCCATCAGCACCGCTGGCTCGACGTATTTCATGAGTTCTCGTTCAAATACATTATGTACCTGGAGAGGCAATGTAATGGATGCATTGTCCCGTATTTACAGCAACGAACCACTAGTGTTGTCCGTGCTGCAAGCGAATATGTCAGTCGCGATGGAGACAGTAACGTCGAACAGATCTTACCTGACATAACTCGACCCATATATGCTAATAATCACTCACATACACTTGCTACTGGCCCATCTTGGTTATCGGAAGACCTTACATGCATTGCGAGACGAGGTATGGTGGAAATCTATGGTATCAGATGATCATGCACAACGTGCATGACAAGTAAACCCTCCACGCAACTCCGAGTCATCAGCAAAACATCAACATCGGCTTTACCTGCTTCGTTGATTTTGAAACGACAACTACCACCTTCGGCGCGTGATGCTGCAAGTCCACTTTGATGGCTTGTTTTAACTACAAGTGCTGCCTTCAGACTGACGCGTTGCATGGCACTGGCATGTTATGTCGACGGCTGTCATCTTCGACGCTGCGATGTTGCGAGTCCACTTTGATGGGCTTGTTTTAACTGCGAGTGCTGCCTTCGGACTGATGCGTTGCATGGCATGTTACATCGACGGCTGTCATCTTCGATGCTGCGATGCTACAAGTCCACTTTGATGGGCTTGTTTTAACTACAAGTGCTGCCTTCAGACTGACGTGTTGCATGGCGCTGGCATGTTACATCGACGGCTGTCATCTTCGATGCTGCGATGCTACGAGCCCACTTTGATGGGCTTGTTTTAACTGCGAGTGCTGCCATCGGACTGACGTGTTGCATGGCGCTGGCATGTTATATCGACGGCTGTCATCTTCGATGCTCTACAAGCTACCTCCCGTCTGGCAGCACACTCGGAATACCCCGTGGCGTCACCGCACACCATGAAGTCAAGCTTGCCCTCATCATCTCCAAATGCGCCCGCGCCGTCGACATCACCGCATACAGCTTCCAATCCCACGCCGGATCCCTCGGACTCCCCAGGTCCACCGTCAAGGGGCATCAGCCCTGCCTTTCTCCCAGCCTCTCTCATTCCCGACCCACGCGCCCTCCGTTTCACCCTAAGCGTGAACGGCCAGCTCCAACAGGACGGGCAACGCCGACTTCAAACCTCCCCAAAACCACCCGTCTACCCGGTACGTTTCTCTTGGCATGTTGTGAGCCTCGCCAAGTCGTATTTACGCTTCTCCTTCTCCCTCGCCCCTTGCACCTGCACGCAGGCCGAACTGGTGGGAGCAATCAAGATGACCGAGACGCCGTTGGCTTTGTTCCCCCTCGCTCCGTCGAAATTTCAGCGAGGAGCATGTCACCATTGCCACACCGCTTCCATCACTCATCGCAGCCCCATCCAGCATGTTATCCATGCCAAGTGCTCATGGGCTCATCATCAGTACCCAGCCACCAGCCGCTTACAACATGTTTCTCGTCCCTACTGACGCCACTAGCTGCTTTTCGATGACTCCATCACCTGCGACCTGCGCCAAACAGACCATGCGCTCTGCATTGGTCGGTTCACTGACTGGTCCAGAATGTGCGTTGCTGCCGTGAACGCCCTGGACACCAACAAGCTCAGAAAGTTGCCTCACGGAGATTTGGACGGCGAGGTTTACAGCTTCATATCTACATTACCTCCCCCTATCTGCCAACCAATCCCCTCTCCTTGGTTCCCCCAGGACTTGGGTGCTCCCCGAAAGATCCTTGGCTCATTGAGCTTGCTATCCGGGCAGGTGCAACCGGAAAGGCCCTGTTGTGGCATTAGTCATTTGTTTGTGCCCCCAACAAAGAGGATTGTATATCAGCTGCAAGGATCGGAAGTTGAAATCACCGCTTGTCCGCCCGCCTTATTCTCAGTCCCATCCCTTCACCGCCTCTCTCCCTTCTTGCCCCAGGACCAGGAGTGATTCACTCTTGCCGCCCTTGCCGCCCTCGTCGCCATAGAACGATTGAAGTAGTCTCAGAGCCCTCTGCTCTCTCGCCGCCATGTCTGTTCTATCCTCATTCTCACCATTCACTCTCTCCACCTTATGACGACCCTCGTCGCACTTGTTGCCAATCCTCTGCCGCGTTTGCAGCTACCGTTTAAATATCATCTTGTGCGTTGTTTTTCTTTTTTGCTCAAACTCTTTCTTTCTGACATCCAAAACCTACTCATTCCGTACAGCCACTGATTCCTGCCACTCTCGCAGTAAGTTATCTACCTATTCTATCTACCAGGTGAACAGTCGAAATCTTTAACAGATAAGCTTGTATATATAGTAGCGTTGTCTACTAACGAACTAAAGCTACGATTCTGTCACCTACGTGCCGCTCTGTCTCGCCGCCCTCCTCTGTCTCAGTCGATATGGCCGAAATCTTTGACTGGTAAGCTTGTATACCATAGTAGCGTCGTCTACTAACGAATTAAAGCGACGATCCTGTCATCTACGCGCCGCTCTGTCTCGCCGCCCTCCTCTGTCTCAGTCGATATGGCCGAAATCTTTGACCGGTAAGCTTGTATATCATAGTAGCATTGTCTACTAACGAATTACAGCGACGATCCTGTCATCTACGCGCCGCTCTCTTTCGCCGCCCTCTTCTCGCTCGCCGTATCTCAGTCGATATGGCCGAAATTTTTGACCGGTAAGCTTGTATATCATAGTAGCATCTACTAACGAACTATAGCAATGATCCTGTCATCTACGCGCCGCTCACTCTCGTCGCCCTCTTCTCTCTCTCTGTGTCTCAGTGCCTATTTGCCTCTGCTGCCCTCTCCTCACTTTCACTGTCCTCCATATGCGGGATACTGTCATATACGTGCCGCTCACTCTCGCCGCTGCCCTCTACCGCCCTTTGCCATCGTCGCCCTCTTCTCTCGCCGCTGCCCTGTTTGCCTCTGTTGCCCTCTCCTCACATTTACTGTCCTCCATGTGTCGGATCCTGCCATCTACGCGCCGCTGAGTCTCGCCGCCGCTCTTGCCGCCCTTTGCCTTCATCACCCTCTTCTATCCTGCCACCCTGTCTGTGACCTCGCCGCCCTGTTTGCCTCCCACCCTCCTCATGTTTACCCTCTGTCGCCCTTTCTGTGCTGCTTACTCTCGCCGCCCCATCACCAGGAGCCTTCTGCTGCACTCTCATTGCCCTGTATGCCATCTGCCATTCTGCCCTCTCCTCATGCTTGCCTCCCTCTCTCTCTACCCTATTCTAGACAGTGTATGAAAGGAGAGGATACAAGGAGTGCAATAACTAGTTAATTAAGTTATATTTATTCTACCAATGATATATAATTATGGCCAAGAGGAGTTGATTAAGTGTTGTCAGTCTGATGCTCATGATCAAGATGCCTCTGTCATGCACATCATATCAGAGGTACCATGATGATGATGATGATCACCTGCAAGATGTCCTGGATGGTCATGTCATTCTGATACCCATGATCAAGGTTCCTCTGTAAGGCATGACTTATCAGAGGCCTCATAATGATAATGATGATGCAAACTACCTGCACTATATTTTGTGTGTTCATGATCAAGTGTAACATGTCTGGATGATTGTGTCAACTGTTGTTGGACTGATGTCCATGACCCAGATTTGTCTGTCATGCATAACTTATCAGAGACACCATGATGATGCAAAACTACCTACACTATATGTCTGTGAATTTATTGAACCTGTTGATCAGGTATTGGCATTCTGTGAAATCTTGATCAGCTGCAACATGTCTTGGATGGCCATGTCAAGCATTGTTAATCTGATACCAATGATCAAGACTCCTCGGTCTTGCATGACTTATCAGAGGCATGATAATGATGATGATGATGCAAACAACCTATACTATCTTTCTGTGTGTTCAGATCAGAGGCACCATACGGATGATGATGACACCAACCACCTACACTCCATGTCTGTGTGCTCAGATCAACTGCAACATGTCTTGGATAATTGTGTCAAGCATTGCCACTATGATCAGCAATGACATCAGATATCTGTTGATCACACCATGATAAAACTGGCATAATCTGCCATCTCTACCAACCCTTATCTATGTTTATCTATGTTTATCATTGTTACAGTTATTGTACCTATCAAGCCTCTCTTGCATATCTTGCCCAAGCCATGACATCAGGTATCTGTTGCTCACACCATTATAAAAGTGACATAATCTGCCATCTCTACCGACCCTTATCTATGTTTATCATTGCTACAGTTATTATACCCATCAAGCCTTTCTTGCATATCTTGCCCAAGCAATGACATCAGGTATCTATTGATCATACCCTGATAAAACTGACATAATCTGCTATATCTACCAACCCTTATCAATGTTAGGCTATGGCTTGATTCTTATGACTACTCATAACACTTATTTATCCTTATGGAACATCCCAATTATTGTTTGCCTTTTGAAATTTGTCAACTCTACTGTCCTTTATCTAGCATTGTCAATTGGTGTATAAGAGTTACATATATTTTTAATATTTTTAATATTTTAAGGCCATTAAGGCCTTAACCTTTTCACCCAACAATCCTGATGGACTCGATTGACAATGGAGACAGGCGAAAAATGAGGAAAATATTATTCCTCGCGGAACAGTAACTCCGCCAATAGGAGTGAAGGGACCAAAGGCCCGGATACGTCAAAGACAGTAGGAACTGGCCAGCCTAAACCCCGCTGGAACTTCAACCGAACCGCGGGATCAGCGATCGGGAGCTGGGCCCTCCCAGGAAATAATACCACAGGATCAAGACCCGCAGATCCGAATGCCATGGACGTCGATAGAACACAGCGCCCGCCGATGCGCTGCTTCAAATGTGGAAGAATTGGTCACATCGCAAGAAATTGCCGATCCGGATTGGACATCCGAACAATGTCCTTTGAAGAAATGAAGGAGTATTTCGCAAAAGGCGAAAATTTAAAAGAAGACGAGAGTCAGTAAGTCCGTACTGAACTCTCTAAATAGGTATTCTGTATTAGGTAAGGAAGACGGACTGGTAGGTACGGAGGACTCGGAGACTTCAACAGTCTCTGAGACCACCCCGCAGGAAGCGGTCTCTAGTGCCAAAGCACAGGAGCGCGGCAGGGCGGATAAACCTGTGCTTAATTCTTCCTTATCAGGTAATCGGATACTTAAAAAGGGACAAAAAGAGTTTCTTGTTCGTTCTATTGGTCAAAAGGACGAGATACTAATGGAAATAGGTCTAGAGACTCTAGACACACATGACCAAACAATGGAAACCACGTTGCTCGATTCAGGAGCAACAGGTTTGTTTATGAATGCCAAATTTGCTAACGAAAAAGGCTATAAACTAATCCCTTTAGATCGACCCATTCAAGTTAGAAATGTAGACGGATCTAACAACGAAGGCGGTATGATCACTCATGAAGTAGACCTACTCATGAGCTACAAGGGACACCAAGAGAGAGCCACATTCGAAATATGTGAATTAGGCAAGACCAACGTAATCATTGGATCTACATGGTTACGACGACACAATCCGGATGTCAACTGGATCACCGGTAAAATAGAGTTGACAAGATGTCCACGATCATGTGGACATAAACAAAGGGAATGGACAAAAGAAAGACAAAGAAGGACGAAGAAGGCGGAACATTGGGAAACCAATATGTACGTCTGGGAAAAGGAGCGGGAGTTGGATTTTGCCTACTGGTTAGAGCAAAAAGAGAAAGAGGAACAGAATTTGGATTTCCTGGATCAATGGAAACACCCGAAATACTATAGGGAAGGAGAAAAATACGAATTTCTCCCGTCTGGAACAAAATCAGATGACCCAAAATGGATTAGGGAATTAAAGAAACAGGAACCAAAAGAGTTGGTACCATCGCAGTATCACAAGTATTTACACTTGTTTGAAAAAACTGCGTCAGAAAGAATGCTGGTTAGGAAGCCATGGGATCATGCCATCGATCTCAACAAGGTTACCAACCAAGGAAAGGAAAGGTGTATCCGTTATCACCAGATGAACTCGAGAAGTCCGAGATTTTGTTGATGATCAATTAAAAAAGGGGTACATCAGACCTTCGAAATCACCACAAACATCACCGGTGTTCTTTGTAAAGAAAAAAGATGGAAAAAAGAGAATGGTACAGGACTACCGATACCTAAATGAATGGACAGTTAAAAATAACTATCCATTACCATTAATATCGGAGCTTGTAGATCGAGCAGGACAAGCAAAGCACTTCACCAGGTTGGACCTTAGGTGGGGATATAATAACGTACGGATCAAGGAAGGAGATGAATGGAAAGCCGCCTTTACTACTCCAGAAGGTTCTTTTGAACCAGTAGTAATGTACTTTGGTCTTACCAACTCTCCGGCAACATTCCAGCCATGATGAACGATATCTTTCGGGATATGATAAATGAAGGAAAAGTCATTGTTTACATAGATGACATTCTCATTTATACAAAAACAAAAAAAAAAAGAGCACAACAATATAGTGCTCAAAGTTCTCCGGCGCTTGGAAGAAAATGATTTATACGTCAAACCAGAAAAATGCGTATGGAACGTGCAAGAAGTAGAATTCCTAGGAGTCATCATTGGACCAATGGAAATTAAAATGGATCCGAAGAAAGTTGATGCTATCCTCAACTGGCCAACACTGCTAGTGTCAAGGATGTTCAACGCTTTCTAGGATTGGCAAATTATTATCGACGATTTGTCAAAGACTTTGCAAAATAGCACAACCATTACATAATCTGGTCAGAAAAGACAAAACATGGGAATGGAAGGAAGGAGAAGAAAAAGCTTTTAAAACATTAAAAAAACTTTTACGGAACAACCCCTTCTTGTCGCTCCAGACTCCAACAAGAAATTCAGAATAGAGTCTGATGCCTCAGATTACGCAACGGGAGGAGTATTGTCAATGGAATGTGAAGACAATAAATGGAGACCAGTAGCATATCTCTCAAAATCCCTCAACAAAACCGAGAGGAATTATGATGTCCACGACAAAGAAATGTTGGGCATTATTAGGTGTCTCGAAGCCTGGAGACATTATCTGGAAGGGGCAAGGCAAGAATTTGAAAAGTTAATCGAAGACAAGCAACGCTGGGCATTATACTCAGCAGATTTAATTTTAAATTAATTCATAAAGCTGGTTCAACTATGGGAAAGGCCGATTCTCTGTCCAGGAGGCCAAGACCATAAAAGGGGGTAGAAGATGATAACAAGGAAGTGACCTTGTTAAAACCGAATTTTTTCGAATTGCAGCACTCCAACAAGGGCACGTGCTAGTCAATACGTCGGAAAAGAAATTTTAAATAAAATTCGAAAATCAGAAGCAATGATGAGGAGGTTGTAAAAAGCAGTGGAAGCTATGAAAAAGGCAGGAGTCAGGAGACTCAATGCAGGAGAATGGCAGATGGAACAAGGATTAACCCTTTGGCAAGGAAAGGTCTACGTTCCTAAAGATGAAAAATTACGAATGGAGATAGTTAGACTCCATCACAATACACCCATTGCTGGACATGGAGGACAATGGAAGACGGTTGAACTCGTCACAAGAAATTATTGGTGGCCAGGTATCAAAATTCGTTAAAAAAATATGTTGCTGGATGTGACAAGTGCCAAAGAAGCAAAAACTTCCAGAACACCAGCGGGAAAGTTAATGCCTAATTCAGCACCGTCAAAGCCATGGACTCATATCACTGCAGACTTTATTACAAAGTTACCGGAATCGCATGGTCATAATGCAATTCTAGTGGTCTGTGATAGAATGTCCAAAATGGCACATTTTATTCCAACTTTGGAAGAAACGTCACCCAAGGACTGGCAACATTGTTCAGAGACCATATATGGAAACTCCATGGTCTCCCCGAGTCAATAATCTCGGATTGCGGACCTCAATTCGCCGCTCAAATGATGAAAGAATTGAATCAAATGTTAGGCATTTCTACAGATTTGTCTACAGCGTTTCATCCACAGACGGATGGACAAACAGAACGAATGAATCAGGATCTAGCACAGTTCCTGAGGATTTTTGTAGATCACCGACAAGAAATTGGTCGGGATGGCTTGCAATAGCTGAATTTAGTTACAATAACAAAATTCAGGCTTCAACGAAAATACACCGTTTTTCGTAAATTACGGAAAACATCCAAGGATGGGTATTGAACCCAGAAAGGAAGGAAGTCATCCAGCTGCGGCTGACTTTGCACAAAAAATGAAGGAAATTCATAAGAAGCGCAGGCCACATTAAGGAAATCACAAGATGACATGAAACTTTACACAGATAGAGACGTTCCGAAGTACCAGAATACAAAATAGGAGATCGAGTTTGTTGTCAACCAAAGATCTTCAATTATCTGGACGACCAACTAGGAAATTGGCAGAACGATGGATAGGTCCTTATCCAATAAAAAGATCATTTCATCAAATGCAGTAGAGTTAAATTTACCCTTTTCACAACAGATTCATCCTGTTGTAAATGTTTCAAGAATACGTCCTTATGTCAAACCACTCAGGGACAACGCATTGCGCCGCCACCACCAGTAGAAATTGATGGTGAAAAAGAATACGAGGTAGAAGAAATCCTCGATGTACGGTTAAAAAGAAACAAGATGGAATATCTTGTTAAATGGAAAGGATACACAGCTGAACACAATTCGTGGGAGCCAAAAGAGAATTTAGGAAATGCAAAGAAGAAAATTAAGCATTTCTATGATAAAAATCCCGGAGCAATTTGTATCATTGACAAAAGCATCTTTGATAAATTAAGCTTCAAAAAATATGAAAACTTTACTGAAAGTCAGGAACGGCCATATCCAGGATTGACATAAATGCAGTAGCAGAAACTGCATCATGGGAGAAAAATTGGCAAAAATGGAAAGGACAACAGCTGCTAGAACAGTTAAATGAACCATCAGATCACGATGGTCCATGCGACTGCAATGGCTGCTTAAAAAATTAAAAAAGGATTGGCCTGGAGTAGGGCCTTAAACTGCTTCATTTTGTTGTAGGAAGGCCTTATTCTGGGCCCGGTTATTCAAACACATATACACACTTGTATATTGTCTCTCTTACCATCATGGGTAAGAACCGTCGCAACAACAAAAAATCTCAAACTACAATCCTTACCATCGGTGGTCATTCGAACGTGGGCCACTGCTGTGAACAATCCTCACGTTGTCCTTTTCCCGAACCTCAAAGAAAGCCGAAACCCACTCCCTGTCCTTGCATCACTATGGATCGTGATGTGTATCGTTGGATAGAAAAAGCCGACCAAGGCGTAGATCCTTGGACTTTCCCGCCCAAAGCATTTTGGGCATGGCAATTGTGTATGAGATGGCAAAAAGAAAAGAAAGGTGGACACATATCCTTTGAAGATTTTTAGTTCGTCTAGGAAGCCGAAACTAAAAAGGGGGTACTGTCATGACCTGTTCTTAACGGTCAAAATCTCTAAGACATTTTTATTGTTTTTCTTGTATTTTACAATAGCTGTAGCCAAACATCTTAGTCAGGTTGGCGTCTATCTTATCTAGTCAGCGCTAAGATTAGATTAGATTAGATAACGATTAGATTAGATTACGGACTACCGGACCGATGACTCATGGACTATGACTCAGGCTTACCAATGCGCAGCAACAGGGGCCGATTATGTTATATCTTTTACTCATACTTACTCAGCGTAGTTACTATTATTAGAGTGGTGCACAGACCACCCTTGTAGTATATAAACTGAGCAAGATAGCACCCAGAGTCCTCAGTCAAGTTCTCTGAGGATTCTCTCTACCTTCATCTCCTCTCACTTATAAGTCTATTGTTGGGGCCCTAAGCCGTCACGGCGAGGGTAGTCCTGATACAGATACTATAAAGAACAAGTTTGGCCTATGTATCCTAAACTATCTGAAATCATCTCATATCCTCAGCATTGGAGGAGAAATGTTCATTTTACTTATGAACATAGTGGCATTAATCATCTTCATTTCACTGAGAATTTTAAATCTAGACTTGCTTGGTGGACTTTAGATGATTTCGTTTCCTGTAAAAATAGATTGGCAAATTATGTATGTGGAGGAAAAGATGATAAAGAATTGCTTGAAAAATATGTTTTGATCTTTAACAGAATAATGGATTATAAAAAGTGGAAGGAAACCTTAATGGCATACTTAGCCATGAAAGGGTATACTAAATATGTAACCAGAGAAAAAGAAAACTATCCTCCCATTGTTGATGAAAAATCCAGTACTCTTGAGCAAAAACATATTGGGAATTGAAGTATAAATCTGTTTATGCTGAAAGACTTGATTGGGATGAAAATTCTGCAAAGACAAATGCTATTATTAAAATGGCATTAGCACCTAATCTATGGTCTTATGTTAAAGATACTCCAGCAGAAACTATTGCTGAATTGGACAAAGTTTTTGGAACAACTGGAATAGCCAAATATTTTATTTTGTACAAAAACATATTCAGTTGGTCTATGAAACCAGGACAAGATCCCATTATAGCTATTTCTAAACTAATAAAAGCTGTTTCCGATTTAGGAACTGAAGACAAATACAAACTTCCAGATTTTGTATTGACATTCTTCATTTTGCATGCTTTGAACCAACAATATAGCACTTTGGTTACTAATATTGTTAATAGCAATATTGATGAATTCATGCCAGCAAAGATAGTTCCTAAAATAATTATCCAAACACTAAACCATCTTGGAATGATCAACAATCCAGTAATCAATTTCCAAACAACAGGTTTAGAGGAGGATCTTTTAGAGGCAGATTCAATAATAGATGATTGTTCACTCCTCATCAAAGCAATAATAGATTTGCTAACAAAGCAAATGCATCTTCTTTATCTAAAGATGATAAGAAGAAACGGAATGCACAGAATTGTGATAATAAGAAGCTGAGGAATAAAGCTTTGCTTGCGGAGTTGAATAAGTATAAACATGAGAATAAGAAAGATTCTCATAACATTATTCACTTTACAAATAACATGATGATTGATGAACCAATTCAGACTATAGGGAATATTCAGGAGGAGATACCTGAAAACACATCTAATCATGATTTATTAGATAGAATATGTTTTCATTATATAGAAACTACAATGGCTTATCCTGCGGAATACATCCAAGATGATGTAGTAGATTATGAACTTTCTCCAGAGTTCAAAAGAATCTTTTTGACACCTCAAACTAACTCCACTTTCACCTATAGCAGAAACTGATGATAGTTCAGTTCCAGACCTTAAATCGCAATCAGACAGTAGTGAGGAACACTACAATGATGCAGATGATGGTTATAACAGTGGCATAGAATATATTGATGAGAACATCAATAATAACGTCAAAAATATGGATATAACAAACTCTGAGAGTAACTCTGGAGGACCATCTGATGAGGATGATCCATTTGGGTATGTGATAAATTTAAACCATTTTAATTACTTATCTAATACTGTTTTAGTGCTTGATGATCTTAACAATATAGATGCATTGAGTGCATCAGATCAAGCCTTGAGTAACAGTAGATACAAATGTGTATATAGTAATTATGAATATAGGGTTCCTAGTGAACAAATTATGCTCTTAAATAGATGGGTAGTTGATTCTGGAGCTACCAGACACTGTACACCATTTATAAATGACTTTATGTCATATAAGAAATTTATCACACCAGTTAAAGTTACTACTGCAGACAAAAATGCGAAAACACTCATTGAAGGCCAAGGCCAAGTATGTTTCTGACATGGAAAACATATGCTAAACTGGATCATATGTTATATGCCAATGTTGCCATACAGAATTATCTCTGTACCACAACTTACTAGTATGAATTATGAAGTATATCACACAAAAACACAAACTATTATACACAAGGGAAACATAACATTGACAGGATATCCATTAGAAACTAACTCTATAAGTTGGTTATCTACTGAGATTAAAAGACCTTTACAACATTTGTTATTAAATAATAGTTCTAAAACTATTGATTATTTTATTTGACATTGAAGAATGGCACATCCAAGTGATAATGTGTTAACTCATATGTTCAGAAATACTGAAAATAGTTCTAAAGTTAATAAACCACATATGAAGAGCATATATAAATCATGTATCATGGGAAAACTTGATAATAAACCATATCACGTTTCAACTAATAGAGCAACTACCTTGCTAGAATTGATACATATGGACTTAATAGAATTACCTATTCAGTCTTACCATAAACAAAAATGGGCTTTATTAATTTTAGATGATTATTCTTCTTTTGCTTATGTAGCATTACTTCGATCTAAAGCTGATACTTTTACTGCTATTAAAGCATATATTATATATATTGAGAATCAACTCAATTTGAAAGTAAAAGTATGCATTCAGATTGAGGGGGAGAGTTTGTAAATCAAAAGCTAAATAACTATTTTCAAGAAAAAGGTATTAAACATGAACTAAGTGCTCCACATGTTCATCAACAAAATGGTAGAGCTGAATGATTAAATGAAACCATTCTAAAGAAAGCACATACACTTTTATTAGAATCTGGTTGTCCTAAATCATGGTGGTCATTTGCATTTGATACTGCAGTCCACATATATAATTGTACACCATTAAGAAGAACAAAATGGAAAATACCTTATGAAAATATGATGAACAAAAAACCTAACATGTCAAACTTCAGGATATTTGGATGTCTAGCATATGTCTATATAGTAAAAGAAAGAAGAAAGAATAAATTATCACCAAGAGCTGAACCAATGATATTCATTGGATATGAAAGCAAATCATATAAGTTCATCAGGTATTTCCACTGAGCCAGGTTTCCTAGTGGACTCCTAGTGGACTCCTGGGCTTCCCAGCAATTCCCAGCAATTCCCAGCAGATTCCCAGTGATTTCCCAGTCAGTCCACTATGGTCCTAGCACATTCCCACCTCATTCCCACCTCATTCCCAGTGCATTCCAGTGAAGTCATATCTTGATAGGAACCTACCACTAAAGACTTCCTGCCATGTTCCTAGCCATTCCCAGCAGTTCCTAGTGGATTCCACAACTTTATTTCAATTCTATCCACATTTTTAATGAGGGAACTATTCTACATTGTACCCTCCTTCCTCTACCATCTCATCCTCATCCTCATCCTCATCCTCATCCTCATCCTCATCCTCATCCTCATCCTCATCCTCATCCTCATCCTCATCCTCATCCTCATCCTCATCACTGCCATCATCAATGCTCATTCTCAATTGTCTCTCCATGACCTGGCTAGTATGGTACACCAGCATTGTGTGCAAGAACCAGTTAAAGTTTGTGGCAGTCATTCTTTTCAAGATTTGTTCAAAGCCACCAAGCCAAGCATTCAATTGCTCACAAGCCTGTGTATTGAATGCTCGCTTATAATGATGTCTACCCTGTGAATCAGACTCAACTACTACCAAGTTGGTGCAGAGCCATCTGTAGGTGAAGGATTGCACCATGTACGACATAATATATCTGCATCACTGTGATTGGTGTAGTGATAAGTGTCAACAATGAATCTACTTGTTTTTTTCCATGTCTCCCAACTTCCATTTGCTACACAGGATCTTAGCACTAGACATGCTTTGTCAATGCAAATATAAGATGGCCTTGATTCCTCTGTTGGATAGACACGTGCCAGGAAGTCCAATATATTTGTTGGAGATTCTGCCTTGAAAAACTTATCCCATGCAATTACCACACCACATGGTGCACATATAGTTTCCACACAATATACTCTTGGTGGAATGAAACAATCTCTGGCAACTCTTCTATTTGATGGCTCTGGTTGATCATGTGGATGTTGATTCTGTTGATTTTCTGGCATCCAAGGCCATGTTTCATCTGCCCTCCTCAATGCTCTTCTGTATCCACCCAATGTTTGCTGCCTGTGGTTGATAAGATGTTGTTGCCATTTTCCTTGGTGCCATCTACAGGCTTGTGTCCCTGCTACCTTATCATTGCTGCAATTTGCAGCATGACATTTTCTTCCATGTATATCTTCATGATATGCACAATATACACCACCACGTGCATTAGCCAAATCAGATATACAATCTCCATATGCACAATACTGGTGATGGGTTTAACATTGATTTTTTCTCCTGATATCAAACTTACTGTGTGCCCCATGACAATTCCATCAACAACAACCATCTTTACCAGCCATGTTCACCTTCTGCAGTACCAGCAGATCCTTGTGCAGTTGTGATATCAATATCAGCATGCTCTCCACTTCCTATAACATCTGCCCTGGTTTTGTATTTTTGTGTGCACTCATCACACTTGTGCTCCAGAGCTCCCCATATAACTCCTTTTTGTCCAAGGTTCACAAATGCCTCTCTTGTGACTTCATCACTGGCAAGGTCACTCTGTATTGTAAGATATACATCCTCCTTTGATGCAATAAAGCGGATGGACTCCTGAATAAATGCCTGCCAGATCTGCCTACGGGACAATTTACCCATTCCTGGCAGAAATTTATGAGAAATTGAATTCCAAAATGCTGCATATGTTGCAGCAGAGGTATGGAAGTTATAGAATCCACTCAGCACTGCATTTGTGAAGAAACGATCAGCCCACAATGCTCTTCCAATCTTGATGTACTTTGCAGAGTTGAGATAGATTCTGTTAGATTTACTTGTGTTCTGAATTTTGACCTTCTCATGATCAGCATAATACAATCTGTTGCATCCAGGACAATGCCCACAAAGAACTGGTACTTGGTCATAGACACAGAAATTTTTTATCAGTTTCACAATAGGAATGTCACGTAAAGTTGTATGCTGAACAAGAGAACGTGGATTACATGTATCAGTCTCACAAACAACAGCATCTGGACATATCATGTGGACTGGCTGGATATTTCTATTGGAGATAGGTTTTATTTTTCCAATGAATTTTCCCTTCTTGTTGCAGGGGTATAATTTCAATAGCTTGGCAAACAAGTCAAGCTTAAGGCCAAGTGCCCTAGCACTTTCATTGACAGTCATACTAGATCTCTCATCCATCAAGGATCTTTCCCCTACTTTTATTAAAACTTGTCTTGCCAGTGCTCTGATCCATCCAGTGGCAGTACTACTCTTCTCCTCTGGATAAACAGCATTTTGTTGACGGCCATGTAAGTTCAGAAGGCTGACATTTTCAGTCATTGTCAGCAAGAGCATCACAACTGTTGATAGTGTGATTGTGGAATTAAAGTTGGCCTGAATAAATTGGCTGAAGACACTGAACCTAATGTCTGGAAATGGCTGTTCCTCTGCTGCTGCAACTACAGGCAAACAAGCCAAAAGTCCAAATATTTGCCATATGACCATATATTTTACAACAATTCTGGACAACATAAGAAAACTATCACAGCAATGTAGCCAACAATGAAATAAAGACCATCAATGCTCACATATGTCCCTTCTCCTTACCCTTCTTGCTTTTAGCTTCCTTGTTACCTTCCTTGTCACCTTCCTTGTCACCTTTATTTTCCTTCTTCTTCCCCTTCCCTTTACTATTCCTCAACTTGTTAAATTTTTCCAGGTAAGCAGACAGGTCATTGAATGAATAAGATGTTTTAGTGAACCCCCATAACTCCAAGTCATCTGGAGCCCCTTCAGCTCCCTCCAGCCACATTTGCATTTCAGGATAGTCTCCAATTTTCTTGAAGAAACGCTGCACATGAGAGTGCCACATGGTTTTACTAACAAACAGTTCAACAACTGAAGTCTTGTTGAGCATCTTGGGAGATGGCCAACTGCCCTCTCTGTACATATTCTGCATAGTGTCAATGGCCTTGACACAGGCCTGATATTTAGCATAGTACACCTTGAGTCCTACATCTTTTGTGGACTTTCCTGTGAGATGCTTGGGAATGCCCAATGCAGTAATAAGTTCATCAGTTGACAATAAACCATGTACTCCCTTGCTCTCTGGAGCTGGAGTGGTGGAATGAGCAGGAGTAGGAATTGATATAGGAGTGGATGATGCAGAAGGGACCTGAGACTTATCATACTCCTACATTGCTAATTAGTTTGATCTCAAATTATCCATTGAGTACTCACCAGACACATGTTGATATTAAATATTCCATCAGCATATGACCATTCAATCTCTTCCTCATCCTCAGGATCATTCAATATGTCCTTGTACTGTCCCCTGACACACCAATTGCCATTTTCCAATATATAAATCCTGGGGTTTTGAGCTACATGTTTAAATGTGAGCAAGATGAATGAAAATGAGAGTTAAACACTTACTTTCAATGGGGTGATATTTCTTCTGCATTTGTTTCAAAATGACAATCAAATTATTGTCAGTGGTGGTTTTGACAACCAGGGTAGGCTTGAAATTAGTGGGATCAGCAAGAGATGTGAAGACTCTGACCTCCCCTTTGGGAGGCTTGAGTCTGTCTCCTAAGACCTCAGGTACATCTGCAAGGCTCAGCACATTCCCAAGTGCTTTCCCTCTGATAATGCCTCCTGTAGTACGGGATGCACCTTGAAGAGCAATTCCCATGTCTATGTCTTTCCCAAGAGGTGATTACACAGATTTGTCACATAGAGAGGCTCATACCTTCACTAGCCTGTCCAAACACATTTCCAATTTCAAGTTCTCCATCACCAGTCTTTGAGTTTCCACCATTTCCAGCCTTGCCATCTAGGTCATGAAGGTGACATCAGATTTAAATGTAAACTTGCCAAATTCTCAGTCTCAGTGAAATCCTCCTGCTGTGTGGTCATCAGCTTCCTCCTCAATTTCCTTTAAATAATCTGAACATACCAACTTCAAGCCATCAGCTAGATGAGCCTCTTTCTCCTTCTCCCCAGTTCTTTCTACCTCCTCCTCCTCCTCCTCCTCCTCCTCCTCCTCCTCTCCCTCATTGGTGGTTTCCTCTTCACCATCATCATCATCATCATCTATTTCATAGCTGCTGCCACTTTCCTCACTTCCTCCCTCCTCAATCACCATGTCAGAGCGACGAGGTGCAGCCTTCCTGGTTGGCCTTCCACTGGTACTAGGCAAAGGCACAGAGCCAGCACGAGGAGGGGGGTACACAGAGTCACCACTTTCTTGCAAGATGCGTTCAGTTCTAATAGTTAGAAATCATATAGGAAAATTAGGAAATGATCATACAGCATGAGGATACAGCAAATGAAATGATCATACAACAATGAGGATACAGCAAATTAATTTAAAATAATTATAGGGTGTGGGTACATAAGTGAGTGGCAGGTGGAACAAGGCAAATTCAGGTGTTGAGGTATTGCCGGTGGGCCAGATGAGGTACGGGGGGTGTGACGTGGCGAGTAGGTGATGTACAGGTGGGCGAGGTGTTGTGCATGGCCAAATTGAGGCGGCGCAGGTATTGCCGGCGGGCCAGATGAGGTACGGGGGTGCGACGTGGCGGGTAGGTGATGTACAGGTGGGCGAGGTGTTGCGCATGGCCAAATTGAGGTGGCGCAGGTATTGCCGGCGGCCAGATGAGGTGCGGGGGTGCGACGTGGCGGGTAGGTGATGTACAGGTGGGCGAGGTGTTGCGCATGGCCAAATTGAGGTGGCGCAGGTATTGCCGGCCAGATGAGGTGCGGGGGTGCGACGTGGCGGGTAGGTGATGTACAGGTGGGCGAGGTGTTGCGCATGGCCAAATTGAGGTGGCACAGGTATTGCCGGTGGGCCGGATGAGGTACGTGGGGTGTGACGTGGCAGGTGGGTGATGTACAGTGGGTGAGGCGTTGCGTTTGGCCGAATTTCAAGTATTGGTGGGCGGGATGAGGTACGGTGGGCGGGATGAGGTATGGTGGGTGGGATGAGGTACGGCGGGTGTGACGTGGCAGGTGGGATGAGGCATGGCAGGTGAAGGGGGTTGCGTTTCGTGAATTTGAGGTTTTGCGCATCAGGTACATCCAGGTTTGATGTGCGACATGGTAGGTGGGGTGGATTGAGAGTAAACCATGAGTTTGAGTCCAAAAGAAAGAAAGCAAGAACTAACCTTCGCAACTCATCATGAACCGGGGTTGGGGCAATGGAATCCTGAATGGCACGGGCAGCGGACGTCTTCCTGTATGGTTGTCAGCTAGGATTAATAAAATGATGAATGGGGGGGCGCACCTGTTGCCCTTGCCCCGTTTTCTCTTATCGATTGTGTTATCGGCCTCATCATCAGCCCCTCCCTTCGGTCCCTTTGCTTTCTTCTTATTACTGGATTGCTGTGGGTAGAGAAGCTTGACATGGCCCGTTTGCGCCCATTTTTGACGGGGGAGCAGCGGTGGTTTGAGTGTGAGATGAGGAACGTGTGGTGGGCATGGTGGGCGAGAGGACGTCGAAAATGTGACGAATGTCACACTGAGTCACGCTAGTAATGCTCTAGTGACAATGTCACAATAAGTCCAGTCCTAGGATTCCTAGCTTCATTCCTAGCATTTGAGTAGAATGCACTGGGACTGATGCAGGAGTCCACTGGAATGCATTAGGAATCCTTCAGCCATTTTTGGTGGTGCAAATACTTTTTACTTTTGCTAGGACTGACTGGGAATATTCCCAGTGGAATCCTAGGATTCCGCGGAATTTACTGGGATTCTGCTAGGAAAACCTGGCTGAGTGAAAAGACCTCAAGTTCATGAATGATAAAATACTATAGTCATTGCTACACATGCCATCTTTGACAAAAACATATTTCCCAAATTAACAAAAGATAAACTTATTCATAAAGATATACCACATCTTTAGATCTTAAAAAGCAATTCCATCAAACAAGAATTATTATAATCATGACACTACAATCAATGATAAAAGGAAATCATTTCATGATTCAAATAATTTAGATGATGATGATTTGTCAGATTCAGATGATCATAAGTCTAACAAGGAATTAGACAATCATCTACATGACAGTAATTCTTCATATCATAGCACAAAATCATATTCAGCAGATGAAAGTGATAATGATTCAAATATATCTAAAAGTAATTCATATAGATCAAAGAAGGATTCACATTCAGAATCAGATTTGAATATATCTGATATGTATAAAGCAAAAGTGATCTTGATGAAGATACAAAAGATCCTGAAATAAAGGTTTTAGAGGTAGTCAAGTATTAAAAAGAATTAATGCTAACTTCGAAAAAATGAAAGAAATTAATGATGCTCTTAAAATAAATACTCACTAGAGAAAAGATTCCTAAATCTTTAACTGATAAAGGAAAACAAAAAGCTATGATGCTCCTTCATTAAAAAAGATGATGAAAAATTAGCTAAGATAAGAGATTTGAAAATCTGAATAAATTTAAGAATACTCTTAATAAAAGTAAATCATCAATTGAAACACCTTTTCAACTTCCTAAGTCAAATCTTGACATAAACTATAGAAAGAATATAGATTTATTTAAAGAAATTAAAATGTGTTGGAAAGAAGTTAGATCTTCAACAAGTTAAAAGAATAGACTTGGTAATGATAAACCAGTTTCTAGATCTACAATACTAGAACAGTCTATTAATCCAGATGAACAAGCTCAAAATCCATTTTGGATTTAGAGAACAGGAAAGAGCTGTCATACAACAGTTTGGAACAAGAAAATCATCTAGAATTCCAAAACTTAAAGTTATTAAAGATAATGTTTATGGAGATAAACATCCAGCTAAAATTGAAGCTGAATTTAACTTCAAGAAATGGAATGATGTCATTCAAAACAGAAATTAAGAATGATAAAGAACTAAATGATAAAATAGACAAACAAGTTCAAAAAGTTACTGAAACTTGTATGGAAAGAAATAAGCACATTAGAATGTCAAATTCTAATATGACAGAACTAACTGTAAAGATCTTAGACCTATTCCTAAAAAGAACACTAAGAAAATAACTTCTGTAGAAACAAATAAATCATATGTTAAATCAGATTTAACTCCAATGCCTAGATTTGAAAAGAAAATCTTATTACCTGAGATAATAAAGAAACCTTCTATACCAGATACTGATCTAGATAAAACAGTTACTATGGATACTAAATTAGATTCAGAATCTAATGATTTAGAATTTGATAATGAAGCTTGGCTAAAGAAAGTACAAGCAAGAAGAGATAAATTTCTCTTATCAAAAGCAGCATCACAACTCAATGATCAAGAAAACAGAAGAAAAGGAATACCTGTTGTATATAGAGATCTTATTAAGATAAAAGATAAGGATCCTCAATCATATTCAAAATGGGTAACTGCTATGGAAGAAGGAATTAAATCTATACAGAGTAGAAATATTTGGGAATTAGTTAACAGACCTAAAGATAGGAAACCTATTGGATGTAGATGGGTTTACACCATAAAGCAATCAGATAATAGATATAAAGTGCGATTGGTTGCTCAAGGCTTTTCACAAGTACCTGGAATAGACTTTGGAGCCACATTTAGCCTGGCTTCAAGATTTGAGACAGTCAGAATCTTACTAGCATTAGCAGCTTTAGAGGGTTGGGTACTCAAAGCACTAGATGTTAAAACTGCTTTTCTATACAGCCAATTAGAAGAGGAGATATATATGGAACAACTGGAAGGTTTCAAAACCAAAAATACTGATAAAGTATATAAGCTGAAAAAAGTTTATATGGTTTGAAACAAGCATCTTTAGCTTGGAATATACAAGCACATAACAGTATAACTATACTAGGATTTAGAAGATTATATGCTGATACAGGAATATATGTCTACAGAAATAACAAAGACATTGTTGTTATCATCTTATATGTTGATGACATAATATTCATGGGCAATAATGAAAAGACTGTTGATGACTTTAAAAAGAAATTTATGAATAAATGGAAAGTAGAGACTTAGGAGATCTAAGTGAATATTTAGGAATGAATATTGTGATAGACAAAAGTAAAAGTACTGTCACAATTGATCAAGCCAAATATGCAAAAAAGATTGTTGAAAGATTTGGTTTAATAAACGCAAAACCAGTTAATACTCCTTTACCAGCTGGTTATGTACCAAATAAACAAATAAAAGGCAAAGTTACACCTGAAATGATCACATACTATCAACAGCTGATAGGATCATTATTATGTCTAGCAATGTGTACTAGATTAGATATCATTTATGCTATGATATTAATGTCACAATTTGTGAGCAATCCTACAATGGATCACATTAATAAAGCATTGCACATAATCAAATATGTTGGAAGCACATTAGATTATTGTATAAAATATGATGGTTGTGATGCTTATGGTTTAATTGTATATGCTGATGCTGATTGGGCTTCAAATCCAATTGATAGAAATTCAACAACTGGTATGGTTGTAAAATTAGCAGGAGCACCAGTATTGGAAATCAGCTAAACAAAAAACAATAGCATTATCTTCAACAAAAGCTGAATACATGGCTGCATCAGAAGCATGCAGACAGATATCATGTTTAAAGAATTTGTTTAATGAACTTGGATATTGTCACAGTTCGATCTTATCTAAGATCTTATCTAAGATCTTATCAGGATTATGTAAGCGTCCCACAGGTCAGGAGTAAGGTGGAGGCATGTTGGTCATGTGACAGCATGAGGCGCAGGGTATATAGTCCTGTAGTTTGTGTCAAGAGCTCTAGGCTCTTGATTGTCACTGTCCTAGACAGTACAACAGAGTTTCTTCTTTTCTTTTCTCTTGTCCCTTGCTGGTTGTGTGACCTGGTCTAGTGACCTTGTAATATAATTAAGAGCCTACAAGACTACTTTGCACAACATTTGTACCAACATCGAACAACTTCTTTCTTACAACAACAACAACAACAAGTGGAGCGGTTACCATGACAGTAACACTCATCAAAAGAGGGACAGTACTGGTGTTGGATGACACTAGTAAGTCAGTCATTTTTGCACAGGATTCTAAGGCGACCCAACTGAGCAGGTTGTGAGCGTCAAGTTGCCCTGGGATAGTGAGTCAGGGGGCTTGGCAGACCGTTCAGCAGAAGAGGGTGGGAAAACACCCAAAGAAAACATGTGTGTTACGGACGATGCCCTCATCGTGGTTCGCTCTAAGTCAACAGCGACAAGCAGAGTCTCAGTCCACTCCCAGTTGCCAGACGAAGAGTCTAGACACTAAGTCAAACAATGACAAAGGTCTTGAGAGCAATGAAGAAGAAGAGTGTTGAGATCGAACAAGATTGAGAGCAAAACTTGTCTAAGTTGGAACCGAGGTTACTCTAGGATACATGGGCTTTATATATGTTTAGGGAACAGGGAAACTGTAAAAGGAACGAGGCTGTAGCTACCTGAGAAAGGAAATATGAAAGTAACTACGAAAGGAGATAGCGTCCGAAGCTGTACAAATGCGCAGTAATGATGAATATGAAACGGTCCACTGAGACACGGAGATGAAACGAAAAGAGAACTGTAACATTACCCCCTTCATATGTGAGAAGTCACCAACTTCTACCATGAGTTTGTCCAGCCATGGTCTTGCCTGGATTCCAGCCAACTGATAATGTTGCCAACATCTTTGTCAGCAGTCTCCACTCACCACTGTAGACTTTGGACTGCTTGCTGTAGTTGTTTTGCCTGAGCAAGCATTGCATCTTGTTCCTCATAGGTGAGGGTATGTGGGTTGGTGGTGAGAGTGAGGGCAGTGATGAAGTTGAGTGGCTCAGAAAATAAATTGAAATAGGTAACCAGGGTAGTGAGATTGTCGCTGACATTGTCAAGCATGGCGTTGCGAGGACGGGTGACGATGGGTGGAGCGGGTACAATGGGGACGGTGATGGTGTCAGCCAGTTCTGCTGGGTGCTCGTGAAGTTCGGGGAGATCAGCAAATTCAAAGTCGTCTATGGTGATGGTGGTGTTGACAAAGACCTCAAGGGGGAGGTTGTGGGCAGCAGTGAGGAAGGGCAAGAGAATGGTGGTGGGTTCAACGTAACAATGGCCACATGCTGTGACCAAGAGGGCAAAGGCGAAGGCAATGGGTAGGCGACGGTGGTGAAGAATTGGGCATGATATAACGAGTAGATTGGGGAACCTAATGCATTCAAAGGATCCTTTTATATTCAATTGAATACTTTGTCATCATAATTGACAGTCAGGAGTTCTTCTTCCAAAAATTGGTAAGATGACGTGGGACTCTGATGCTGGGAACATATTCAAGTTCTTCATCAGATTCTTCTGATTCGCTTAGCTCGTTTCTGGTGGTGATGGAAACCTTGTTCCCATGCTTGGGGTCCGTTGCAGGGTCATTGCCTTGTGCGGTGACCTGTTCTGGTGGGTCAGGGATAACAGGTTTCACCATCGAATACATTCAGGAAGTCTATGTTGTCCATTGCATCGTCAAAGTTGGCTTGTGCGTTTGGGACATGTGATCAGCAATCCATCAGTAATATTTCGATTTTTTGCCAGCACGTTTTAAGTTCTGAATGAAGACATATTTTCAGGTTCTTTTGTCGAAGGGCTGCCTCAGCATACACATTATATGTGTGATTTCAAGTATGTTGGGTGATGGAAGATATGACAATCTTGCATCGGGATAATAATGGTAGTTCTTCAGGATCAAATGTAAGATCCATATATTTTGGGAGATAATGGAGGCGAGTGTTAAATGGGAATTCTACATGTCCCTGTGGATGTGTCAGATGTCCGGTGGCTAGTCTTGAGACTCTGGGTGCAATCTGTTGAGCCGCTTGTGTCCGGATAATTGGAGAATTGTGGTAGTCCTAACAGAGAGGTTGAGGGTGATAGATAGGAATTTCAATGATTCGTCCTCAAATTTTTCGTAGAGTTTTGGAGAGTACCGTTCCTCAAGTGGAACAGTATTTCTTCGTATATCAAATGTTTTTGTTTAAGGATTTGGTGGTTATGATAGCAAGACATGGCATTCTACAACTGTCTTCTCTGTTTATATGCTTGCAAGATATCCGCAGCATTGCCTAGATTGCATTCTGGTTCCCAGGAATTGTCGTTTGGACCATAGTTTTCCATTTAACCAAATACTGATATCCTGCTCCACGCTTTCGGTGTGGCAAGAACTGCCTCGACTTCAAACTCCTCTTGTCCATTTACAAGATCAGGAGGTGGGCTGTGTAATTTGGTCCATGCGTTTCAGTGCTCCCTATATGCATAAGGAGTGATGTGTGAAAGACTGGATGAATTTGCCATTGTTTCGGAAGTTTGAGCTGTTACATCACTGGTCCTAAGACTGCTCAATGGGAAGGTCCTCTCGTTTTGGCACTAGTTTTCTGGACTGGTATGGGATATTAAGATTTCTGTTTTCGAGCCAAACTTGTCTCCTATTTCAAATTTAACTGATTTGTCTTTGATTTGTCTAGCAACCATTTGTCTGGCTAATTCATGCCCAGCAAGCACCTCTTCCCTTGCTTTTTGTAGCATCTGTAGTTTCCTCTGCTGCCAGTGCTGTCATTTTCTGGTTGCTGCAGTGGGTAGTGCCACAGGGTTTTTCCATACATAAGCTGGAAAGGTGATGCTTTAACTGAATCATGATGGCGATTGTTATGGGCAAATTCGGCAATTGGTAGTAATTGTTTCCAAGTATGGGCTTCATTTGCACAGAATATTCAAAGATATACTTCTAGTTCTTGATTAACTCGTTCTGTCTCTCCATTGGTTTGTGGGTGGTAGGCAGTGCTCATTCTATGATCAATTCCTAACATCTTTCTGATTTCTTGGAAAACTTTAGCTGAGAATTGTGGTCCTCAATCTGAGATGAGTACGTTGGGTAAACCAAAGCATTTGAATATTTTGGAGATATAAAGGTCTGCTGTTCCTAATGCATCAATGGTTTTCTTGCAAGGAGTAAGGATTACCCCCTTCATAAGACCATGGTCCACTGTGACCAGAATTGAGTCAAATCCGTCAAAAATGGGAAGATTGGTGATAAAATCCAGGGTAACTTGTTGAAATGGTCGAGTCGCTTTAGACCCAATTGGTAGGAGGGCCAGGGTATTGGGGTGAGTGTTCACCTTCATTTGCTGACATGTAGCGCAACCTGTAATCCATTCTTTGATGTGTTTATACATTCCTGGCCACCAGTAATCTTGTTGTAACAATTCTAACATTTAAGCATCCGGGATGTCCGGAAGTAGGTGATTCATGAACTGTTTTAATAATACTTGTGCGGAAGCATTCCAAGATCAGGGATATATGCTCTGTCGATGTATCGAATAATTCTGTCAATGAATGCCTAATCCTGGAGTTTGGACTTAATAGGTGGGCGTGTTGCATTTCTATGACTTCAATGATGGTTTTTCCAAGGCTGTTCAAGTGACATAGCATCTCAAACTTTCTGAGCAAGATCCCTGTGATAAGGCAAATAAACTTGTTATTAGGTAGCATGATAACATCGTCCAGAGTGTCATCATCTTTCTATTGATCAGGTCGGCGGGATAATGCTTCTGCTTCAAACATCTTTGTCCCAGGTACATGCTCGATTTTCAAATCGAATTCCGATAGCATCATAGACCATTGAGCTTGTTGGAGGTGTTAATTGCTGTGGAGTTCTATAGAACAAAAGGTTTTTGTGATTTGCAATGGACTATAATGGGTGTGGTGATCCATGTAGCAAATGTCGCATGCCTGTTAGTCCTTTAATGATAGCCAACAATTCTTGGTCATAAATCTGGTAATTCTGTTCTGTTGTGGTTAAGGCGTGTGATATAAAACCACAAGGATGGAGGGATCCAGAGGCATCAGCTTGTTTCAACACTGTTCCAGTGGCTTTATTGGAAGTGTCTGTTTGTAGGATAAATGGTCTCGTGGGATCTGGCATGCATAGGACTGGCATGGACGAAAACTTGCGTTTTAATTCATCAAAAGCCATCTGACAATCAGGCATCCAACTGAAGGTTAAACCTTTCTTTGTTAAGTCTGTCAATGGTTTTGCTATAGCGGCAAAGTTGCCGATGAATCGTCTATAGAAATTTCCGAATCCAAGGAAAGATCTAACTTGTTTGACCATTGTGGGGATTGGCCAATCTCTGATACCAGCAAGTTTTACAGGATCCATCTGAATATGACCAGGCATAATGACCATGCCTAGGATTCAACCTCTGAATGCAAAATTTGATTTTTCTTAACTTCAAAAATAGGTCTTTTTTCTGTAAGCACTTCAAGACTTGTTTGGTTTGTTCCTGTATTTCTTCTTTCGTTTCCCACAAATCAGAATATTGTCCATATAGATAATGAGCCATCCTTCGTTAATCATATCTTGGAAATATTCATTCATCATGGTCTGAAACATTGAGGGTGAGTTGCAAAGGCCAAAGAACATTACTGTTGTTCATATAAACCACAATTTGTAATGAAGGCAGCTTTCCATTCATTGCCTTCTTTAATTCGAACGTTGTTATAATTCCCCAGCGCAAGTCAAGTTTAGTGAAATAATTTGCTCTTCTAATTTTGTCATTAGATCTGAAACTAGGGTAATGGATAGGCATTTTTAATTGTCCATTTGTTAAGATAACGATAGTCTTGCAAGGTCTGAGAGCGCTGCTCTCTTTCTTTGAAACGAGAAGAATGGTGATGCTTGTGGCAATTTGGATGGTGAATATATCCTTTGTCTAATTGTTCTTAATCCATTCGTCAAGGTTGACTGCTCTTTAGTGATAGTGGATAGATTTTGCTAACTTTGGTGTAAATCAGTTTTGAGCTCAATCGCATGGTCCCATGGACGTGATAATGGGAAACGCTCTGACGCTTTTTTCTCAAAGGTAGATTGCAGGGAAGGTATTGGGTTGTAAGACTGTTGGCATTTCATCGCGTTTTGCTTGGTGTTCAAATGCTTGTGATGCAGATGTTTTTACTCTTATCCAGTAATTTGTCTCTCTCCCATTGTGAGATATCTAGCGCCATGCACCAAATAGGTTGTCATCCTTTGAATTGTCGTCCATTTGGAGGGTTTTCTTTCACCAATCTAATAGTTGGTTATGTTTTTCCAGCATGGTATTCCGAAGATGATTTCTTGATCCCTAAGTTCATGATCCATAACCAATTGTCATGTGGTTTTCCATGATAGAATATGGTAAGATGAGTTCGATGCATGATTATGCCATTTTGGTTGATAGTTCCGTCGCATTTTTGACTTTAATTGGTTGTTTTAATTCTTCTTTTGGCCAATTGTTTGATATGCATTCATCAATGAGTTTCCTTCTGCTCTGCAATCAATGAGGGCAGATATTTCAGTGGGTTTATTGTTCGTTTGCACAGTGATAGAAATCTGTTTGTCATTATTGGATTGTATGATTACAGAATCGAGTGCCAACTGTTCAACTTTATGGGAGGTGTCAACCGCTTTTCGGCATCTCCTTCTTAAAAACCCTCTGTTTCAAGTTCCTGGAGGGTGTTTCTGTGCTCCTCATCTGGGAGTGCTTTCAATAGTGCCCTAATGTGTTGGGCAGTTGATTCTTCTGAGGTCATTTCCTCTATAGCTCTAATGGTGTGATTCTGCAGAGGGGATGGTTTGTTGGGTGTTATCTGGGCGTTCCCTTTGTTCGGGCAATCCCTGGATATGTGTCCCTGAGTTCTGCATCAGAAACACTTGCCAGTTTTCCGATATTCCTCCTTTTGGGCATCTCAAAGGCATCCAGTAGTTACAGCATTGATTCCTTTCAATCCTGATGCCAAGTTCCTCAAGTTTCGGTTAAATTTGAAATGCCTTGTCATGACCTGTTCTCAATGGTCAAAATCTCATAAGACATTTTTATTCTTTTTCTTGTATTTTACAATAGCTGTAGCCAAACATTCTATGTCAGGTTGGCATCTATCTTATCTAGTCAGCGCTAAGATAAATTAGATTATATAACGATTAGATTAGATTACAGACTACCGGACCGATGACTCATGGACTATGACTCAGGCTTACCAATGTGCAGCAATGGGGGCCAATTATGATATCTCTTTTACTCAATACTTACTCAGCGTAGCTACTATTATTAGAGTGGTGCACAGACCACCTTTGTAGTATAATAAACTGAGCAGTAACACCAGAGTCCTCAGTCGAGTTCTCTCGGGTTTCCTTCCTACCCTCACCTTCTCCTCTCCTAAAGTCTTCTGTTGGGGCCCTAAGGCGTCACGCCAAGGGTAGTCCTGATATGCTCTCCGTGTTTCCTGACCCAGAAGACCAGTTCATCAGTTCAGGGTTCCCAGGCATTGTGTAATCGCTCCACAGCATCATAGGCTGTTTCCATATTGATGACTGCGGGGTTTTCGATGATCTTTGCTGCAACTGATGCTGGGAGTCCTTTACAGAAATAGATCCGCTGTGCCATGAACCCTGTGATTCTGGTTGACTGAATAAGTGATCGGAATTTCTGAATGTAAGTGGGGATATCAATATCTCTGCCCACTTTGACTTTATCTAGATCATTCAGGGTTCTGGCTGCGGTGTCCAACTTGCCCCAATTGGCTAAGAACTGCTCTTTGAAGCTGCTGTAGCTATCCCAAGAGAGCATTGTTCCTTCTTCCTTTTTCTTTCCTTTGTCCGCTATTGGGTCGTCCAATTCCTCTCGGATATTGGATTTCCAGTCATCTAACTCCTCTACTAAATGTGGGAAAACGTATTTGATCTTTTCTTGGCAGAAGTGGTAAATCGTTCCTCATCTAGATCAAAGGTATCATCGAATGCATAGATGAAATGTTTCGCTTTTGATCGTTGTCCTTTGAATTTCTCAATGGAGATTCCCTTTATTCCTTTTGGAGATGTTTCTTCTTTGTCTGCCATATTTTTTTTGTTTCAGTTTCAGGTTCCTTTTTCGAGCTTTCTCCTTGTTTTGGTTCATTGTCAAAATCTAGATCCAGTTCGATCTGTTGTTGTTCTTGTATTCGTTCCACTTGGCAAGAGTAGATTCCTCAGTGAGAGAAGATTCCGTCAGTTAGGTCTTCAGTATCTCAAAATTCGTGCCACCAAGTGAGTTCTGGTTCTTTGTTGGTGGGAAGAATAATCAGCTATCTGAATCGTTTTCTTTGTTATGCCAATTAATCCAAGTTTCTGCTGGTAGTTCTTTGTCAGGGTTTCCTTCTCTGTATTCTCCTTCGAAGAAACTTTCTGGGACTTGCTGGTTCTTTTCTTAAGATAT
>JAEBUS010000169.1:30175-44207 GCA_023014475.1 Amanita pallidorosea | reverse complement strand
AAAAAAGAGATAAGGTTAAGGTTGCCGCTGCCACCCGGAGCAGCCAGCGGAGGCTATGGAGCAAAGGACTTAGAGTAGAGGGGCGGAACCCACATTCTTAGAAGGATGGTCGAAGGAATACCATATCGCACGAGCGGAGATAGAGCCAATATAGATGGCCTGTAGAGTGATGCCTAGAATGAAATGGACGAAGGCCGGGTATGTTCGGTGGCCCTGCCAAGCCCGCGTTCGCAGTCGCTTCGGTTTGACAAAGTTTACATAGCGTACGATGCATTTTGAGGCTAGCCATGGACAGTGATGGTCTATAGTCACATCAGAAGAAGGCTCCAGCTTAAGACAGAAGGCGCCACAAACCCATCTTGAGGATGCAACGTCCACAGTAGAACAGTGGTGCGCTCGCTCTGGTTTGGGGCGCTAGAGAGCGGGCCTGGGACACTTCCAAAGGGACACGAACGAAGCGGCTTACCATACATTTCTTGCACCACCTTGGCTTACGGTCTGAGGCGAGTAGAGCTTCGGACAGCTCAAGTTCGGTGTCCTCATCGCGGTCGGCAAGTTCCTCTGAATTGGTGACAGAGCCAGGGTCGCGAACGACGCAGAGGATGAGGGATGAGAAAGTGAGGAAAGTAGAATTAGATGATGGAGAGGTGGAGAAAGGCTGGAGGGGTTATGCAAGGTATTGAGGTGAAGGTTGACAATGACGATGATGATTGAAGGATGAGGAGCGAGGAGCAAGGCGACTACGACTGGGGACGATGAGCGGGGGTCTGTGAGTGTGAACCACGGCCTGCACTCACGGCATAATGGGAGATACGAAGTCAATGGGCCACTGGACAAAAAATAATTCGAAAATAATTCTAATTCTAAAATGGCTGGCACAATAAACCACATACCCAACGTTACATCACTCGGATCGCCACTCACTCCCAGTGCGTCGTGACCCTTGCTAGACCAGAATGCCGTCCGTAAATCCTTCCGTGAACAAGGTTTAATGCCGCGATCACCCTGTGGTCGGCGACTCTTGACCCCGCGTTTGGTTGAAATGTTGGGATCGTTTGAAAAGCTCGACCCCATAGGTCCGTCAGCTACAACTTGACTCTCGTCAGCGATGACCATATAACAAGCAGAAATCGTACTGCGTCTTCCAAATTGCGTGTTCAATCTTTTGCCTACGATCCCTTGCAGTCCCAGACTGGCACTTCATGAACCGAGAGCGACGAATGACAGGGGTTTGGTCCAGGTTGGCGTTGCTCGCGCATTGGCTACACTGGCTTCGCCACTTTTCCACAGACAAATAGACGCGACCATGAGCAGAAGTGCTTGGATGAAGGTACGAGCATGAGCCATATGCGTCTGCGAGGCCTATGCGGTCGCCGATACGACCAGAAAGGCACCTGCATTAAACGAATGAGTGACGTGAGCAGCCTGCTTATCAGGCAGGTGGAAACGTAAGATCATGTTGCTTTTTCAAAGAGGCGAGCGATGGCGATAGAAAGCTGGTTAGGAAGAGGTTTAGTTTAAGCCAGGGATGATAAGACGTGCACTTGGCCTGAGCAAAATTGCCTTTTGGAAGCCACCCAGACAAAAATGGCAGAAAAGAATACGACATCTCTGGAAAGCGTGCGTAAGGCGTGTGTGGCGAGAGCGGATTGATAAGGACGGACATGAGGCAGTCATGAAGCAATACGCAGCCAAGGGTCCCGTACACAGCGCTGGATCACCTCGGCCATGAGGTGCTCCCAGAGAACAGACGTTTTGCAGCCTCTGCATCTATGGCTTTGGCTGCACTTCTTAGCCTGAGCTTGCTCAGAGTCCGTGTTGAACGCTTCATCCAGCGTAGCCACTGCGGTCGGAATTTGCCGCGCTGCTCCCGCAAACACCATGAACGACGTCGAGGACGACGAAAGAAACCTTTGGACGCCGAGCTCGCAGGCCAGGATGACGATTCACAGCCGGACCCAGACGAGCATCTCATGCTGGATCAGGGCAACGGTAGAGTATGGATGGTCAAGGTTGGGCACTCGTGGTCTCTGCTCCCCACCCAACGCTGAACGCTGACCGTGGCGGTCAGATACCGAAATTCATCATGGAACATTGGTCTGCCATCAGCACAGACGACGTCACCCTCGCTACGATTCGAGTGTACAATAACGACCTGAACCCAGTCACGAAAAAACCACGAATCATCCTCTTCCTCCAAACCGGTCCTAACAACACCTCACAGCCAGGCTCACCGAGTCCTTCCCCGGCCCTTCTCAGGCCCCCTCTCAGGCACCCCCGCCACCACCGCATTCCCTACACCCACGTCCTCATACAGTCCCACTCCTTGCCACACCCGCACCCATGCCTTCTGATCAGCCCACAGTTTACGAGCTGGAGATGGTAAATGACTCTGTCGAGAACCAGATTGTCGTAGCCGAGCGGCCCAAGGATCCCTCTCTATCCGTGTCTGCCACCGCTGCCGCCCTGACCACCAACTCCCGCGCACGGACGACCATCCTTACCGGACGAATCAAGCACGAGTGTAATATACGGCCCATCTTCAGCGCGAGCTACCGAAAAACAATGAGAGAGCGCCATATAAAGTACAACACCCCTACGAGACAGATCAGGATGATTGAGGACGCGGGGGTCCCAGGTGGACGGGGCGGCGTGAACAGGCTGAGCAGCGGTGTCGGTGTTGGCGCCGCCGGCGCGTTCGGCGATCTCATCGTACGTGTTTATATTGGTTTTTCATTTGGGCCAGAGGATGCTCACGAGAGTGGAAGAACGAAACCGAAGCCGGCTAAAGGCACCTTTGAGCGTATGGCTCGCATGCCGCGTAACCAGCTCCTCGACCAGATCTTCACTCTATTTAGGGATCCAACGCACTGGGAATTAAAGCGCTCAGGGAAAGAACTCAGCAGCCCGAGGCTTATCTCAAGGAAGTCTTGTCAGAAGTCGCATTTTTTGCATCGGAGCGGGAGTATAATGGTTTTATGGGAATTGAAAGACAACTTTAAGGTGGCGCGGATGGGGTTGTTCCAGAGAGTCATGATGATGTGGGTGATGTTAAGATGGAAGGCGAGGACGACGAGGATGAAGAGGAGGAGGATGAAGACATGGAGGAAGTGTCATAAACCATTATGTAGCGGTGTCACTATTTTGTGACTTGGGAATTCAATTGGGACTCGCACAAAACTTTCCACTAATGCCATCTGATTTCAGGTTTCACGAGCTCATCGAGGCGCCCTTTGGTCCTTATCCAGACTATGTCATCCTTAGCCGACTTTCCCTTCTCCTGGTTTCCGACCAACTCTTGAATGCCTGACTCTCGAATGTGGCGACGAGTGGATTGGATTAGATGACTCGGAATTTATTATCCCACCACCCGCGAACCACCCTACAGTCAGAAACGGTGTTTTCTTTTACGGAACCTTGAGGATTGAATCTCTCAATTGGCTGTCTGACGAAGGTATGAGAAGGCTCGAAGCGGAACTGAGGCTGAGGGACGAGCAACTACACCAAATCCCGGAAAGCCAGTTGACGCTCCTCAGTTTGTATGGGGATGGGGCCAGAGACAGAGGTTCCAAGATTTCGGTCATTCTTGAATGCAAGAAGAACATGTCCGTGGAATACATGACTTGTGAGTACATTACACTGCAGTAACCTTCACTACTCTCATGGAGTCACGCTCGCAGCGGACAGAGACTCAAAGAACTTCATTATTCAATCTATGCCTCGTGATAGGTGAGCGTGTAACAAATTTATTCTGATTGCACATCCCAACGCTTGTTCCTCTAGCGATAACGGAGAACAAAGTCGCTTATACAGTCGTCGTCTCTCTCGACGGCCCCATGCACGAAAAAAAGCCGAAACTTCATCATGCGCTACAGATTATGGGCGCTCATCAAGAAATAATCGAAAATGACGAGAAAAAAACACCTCTCCACAGCGGACCGTTCACTGGCTCGTTCAGGCGACTGTCGAAAGGCTAAGTTTATTCGACGATCCCGAATTTAGAGGGATTGTGACACAAAGGGATGAGGGAGAAGAGGGGGGCAGCGAAGATGAAGCTGAAAGGGCCCGCCGTCCTCGTTCTCCCAACCATATCTCACAGTCGGAAGTAAGGGGGGTTTTCGCCGGCCAGGCCGAATGGCTGCTCGGGCAACAGCTTGCCCCACAGCATAGGAACCAATGGCTAGTCAACATGGAGAAGTGGGCCGAGTTTTGTGTCAATGTTCAGACCGCGCGAAAGGAGGCCATACGTAACGGGGTGAGGTGGGGCTTGCCATTTGGAGAGACACGAATGACGGATGAATCCCTTCATGTCCGGCTATCGAAATTTGGTGGGAGTCCCAGGTTTTGGAAGGAGAAACTCCATTCTCTGGAAAAGAGTTGGGCAAGGATTGAGAGAGATGTGAGTGTGCTTTGGCTGTTTTCATCACTACCAGACTCGCGATCGTTCATCTAGGCGGCCTGGCAAGCCGAAAGCGGTGAGGAACTCGCGATGACGCCACGGTTGTCGCCAGAAATTCCAGTCTTCCAATACGACCCTGACTTTTCAGACACATCTACCCACCCGACTCGGATTCGGAGGATAGTTCCCAGCTGATCTCGTCTCGCGCGTTCCCTCATTTTGCTGGTATCCCCAGCCATACCCCAGGCCGATTTATCTGGAACTGCCCTGGATGCGATTACTCATTAACTTTCTCCATCTTAACCACGAGGATATGGATCTGCTCCCAGAAAATCTGAGAGAGCTGATGTCAAAAATGAAGTGGCAGTCTATTCATGACCAAGGGGCGCAAGAAACATTCACGTTGTTGGCAAATCACCACTATACTGTCAGTCATTTACACAGAAATGGAGTTCAGATGGTGAAGAGGAATGAGAAGGCATGTTCTTAGATACGGTCTTCCATTGAGATATCTAGTGACCTTTTTTAATCAGTGGTTTCTTGAACCTTACGGAGGCAGGCGTAGGTAGTAAAATTTCTCCAGTTCTTGCACGTTATACCTTTGACACATGAGAATAAACGGATGAATACTCACACGCCGACCCAGAACCTGCCGGATGATGGCTATGGCACGTCGCTGAAATCAGCTGTCATTCAGACTTGCTTATCCCTGGTAGGTTTCATCACTAAAACAAGACGGCATAAAATATGCTCTCAGTTCATCATTGTCCTCGCTGCAAATGCCGCTGAATCTGAACCCCCGGCACACGATTCAAGCTCAGGACTAGAGTCTACGTGTGACATGCCTGAACGCCTCAGTTCCACCTCCTTTCTAGGGCGTTACGACTGTCACTGGTTCAATCCTACACGCAGAACCAAAACGATGGGTATATTGCTCATAGCTTTTAGCCCACAGTCGTCAATTCCAAAGGGCTTAAAGAGATGTTGCGACAAGCAGGCGAAGAAAACAAGAATCTCATGCTGGGCTCCTGCAAAACTTCATAATTTGTTGGATGGAAATAACGGTTAATATTGCGCTTTCAGTTCCTCAAAAGCACCTATAATGGCATCCGAGGTGCATAAAATACTACGGCTCGGTGCAGCCTCTGCACCAAGGGGTCAAGCAAATGGAAAATCAGCCCTTCCTGCGCAGGCCAGGCACTGTCCAGTGTTTCAGGGGAAAGACTTGAAGACATCGGTGCTCGAGGGAGGATGGATGATGCATAGGCGTTCAGATTCCTACATTTCCACTGGCTTTTCCGACCGACGAAAAGATGATTGACAGAGAGATCATACGAGGCACTCACTATTTAGAGTAAAAAAATTAGCAAATTGTCAGTGGTTTTAACGTGCGTTTGGTCGACCATAGTAAGGTCCAAGCCCAGGGCCCACGAAGAAAGGAGGATCGCCTCTTCTTCACCTTCCCTGGGAACTGAACCGCATGCCTTGCTCGCTCTCCAAAATTAATTAAGGTAATGTGTCAAAATTAGTCACGTCGCAGGTGGAGAACAAATCCAGAGAGACTCTTTTACTTTTATTCGTTCTTCATTTTTATAAACATGAGTCATTGTGACTCCAAATGAGTCATAAGTATGAGTCATTATGACTAATCATGAGTCATAATTATGAGTCATTATGACTATAAATGAGTCATAACTGTGAGTCATAATTGTGAGTCATAAGTCACATGACTAATATTATGTAAGTTATTTATGATTAAATATGAAACACTTTAATTAATAGTTATTTAATCTTATCTAATTAGATAAACATAGATTAGATAAGATGCTCATTACATTAGTTATTGTAATGAATGTAACTAATCTAATGTAACTATTATAATAACTGTCAGAGTTTCAACACTCCCCCTTGTTGAATATTTTATCAATTGTGTATACCACAACTCAAGCATTTTATTATGCTTATTCAACATAAGGTTCTTGTTAAGATATCAGCGCTTGATCTTCAGTTTTTAAATAATAGAGATCAACTAAGTCTTCTTTCATGCATTGTCTGATATAATGATATCTTACATCCATGTGTTTCGTTCTTTGTTCTTGAGCTGGATTAGAAGCCATGTAGTAGCTGCTTGATTATCCATTATTAAAGGAATGGATTGTATATCATATCCAAGTTCATTGAACAAATTCTTTAACCATGATATCTGTCTGCATGCGTCTGATGCAGCCATGTATTCAGCTTCTGTTGAAGATAATGCTATTGTTTTTTGTTTAGCTGATTTCCAGTATCTGGTGCTCCTGCTAATTTTACAACCATACCAGTTGTTGACTTCCTATCAATTGGATTTGAAGCCCAATCAGCATCAGCATATACAATTAAACCATAAGCATCATGACCATCATATTTTATACAATAATCTAATGTGCTTCCAACATATTTGATTATATGTAATGCTTTATTAATGTGATCTTACTACAAATTGTGACATTAATATCGTAGCATAAACAATATCTAATCTAGTACACATTGCTAGAAATAATAATGATCCTATCAACTGTTGATAGTATGTGATCATTTCAGGTGTAGCTTTGCCTTCTATTTGTTTATTTGGTACATAACCAGCTGGTAAAGGAGTATTAACTGGTTTGCATTTATTAAACCAAATCTTTCAACAATCTTTTTGGCATAATTTGGCTTGATCAATTGTGACAGTATGTTTACTTTTGTCTATCACAATATTCATTCCTAGAATTTCACTTAGATCTCCTAAGTCTCTACTTTCCCATTTATTCATAAATTTCTTTTAAGTCATCAACAGTCTTTTCATTATTGCCCATGAATATTATGTCATCAACATATAAGATGATAACAACAATGTCTTTGTTGTTTCTGTAGACATATATTCCTGTATCGGCATATAATCTTCTAAACCCTAGTTTAGTTATACTGTTATGAGCTTGTATATTTTAGCTATAAAGATGCTTGTTTCAAACCATATAAAGCTTTTTTCAGCTTATATACTTTATCAGTATCTTTGGTTTTGAAACCTTCCGGTTGTTCCATATATATCTCCTCTTCTAATTGGCTGTATAGAAAAGCAGTTTTAACATCTAGTGCTTTGAGTACCCAACCCTCTAAAGCTGCTAATGCTAGTAAGATTCTGACAGTTCTCGAATCTTGAAACCGGCTAAAATGTGGCTCCAAAGTCTATTCCTGTTACTTGTGAAAAGCCTTGAGCAACCAATCGCGCTTTATATCTATTATCTGATTGCTTTATGGTGTAAACCCATCTACATCCAATAGGTTTCCTGTCTTTAGGTCTGTTAACTAATTCCCAAACATTTCTATTCTGTATAGATTTAATTTCTTCTTCCATAGCAGTTACCCATTTTGAATATGACTGAGGATCCTTATCTTTTATTTTGATAAGATCTCTGTATACAACAGGTATTCCTTTTCTTCTGTTTTCTTGATCATTGAGTTTTGATGCTGCTTTTGATAAGAGAAATTTATCTCTTTTTGCTTGTACTTTCTTTAGCCAAGCTTCATTATCAAATTCTAAATCATTAGATTCTGAATCTAATTTTGTATCCATAGTAACCGTCTTATCTAGATCAATATCTGGTATAGAAGGTTTCTTTATTATCTCAGGTAATAAGATTTTCTTTTCAAATCTAGGCATTGGATTTAAATCTGATTTAACATCTGATTTATTTGTTTCTACAGAAGTTATTTCTTTAGTATTCTTTTTAGGAATAGGTCTAAGATCTTCTACAGTAAGTTCTGCCATATTAGAATCTGACATTCTAATGTTTGGATGTTTTTTCTTTCCATACAAGTCTTCAGTAACTTTTTGAACTTGTTTATCAATTTTATCATTTAGTTCTTTATCATTCTTAATTCTATTTTGAATGACATCATTCCATTTCTTAAAGTTAAATTCAGCTTCAATTTTAGCTGGATGTTTATCTCCATAAACATTATCTTTAATAACTTTAACTTTTGGAATCCTAGATGATTTCCTTGTTCCAAACTTTTGTTGTATGACAGCTCTTTCCTGTTCTCTAAATCCAAATGGATTTCGAGCTTGTTCATCTGGATTAATAGACTGTTCTAGTATTGTAGATCTAGAAACTGGTTTATCATTACCAAGTCTATTTCTTTTAACTTCTCGAAGATCTAACTTCTTTCCAACATGTTTAATTCCTTTAAATAAATCTATATTCTTTCTATAGTTTATGTCAAGATTTGACTTAGGAAGTTGAAAAGGTGTTTCAATTAATGATTTACTTTTATTAAGAGTATTCTTGGATTTATTCAGATTTTCAATCTGAGTCTCAAATTCTCTTATCTTAGCTAATCTTTCATCATCTCTTTGTGATTTCTTATTTGTAGATGATTTCTTTAATGAAGGAGTATCAATAGCTTTTTGTTTTCCTTTATCAGTAAAATATTTAAAAGAATCATTAATTTCTTTCATTTTTTCGAAGTTGTCATTAATTCTTTTTACTTGACTACTTCTAAAACCTTTTGTTTAAGGATCTTTTATATCTTCATCAAGATCACTTTTACTTTTATACATATCAGATATATTCAAATCTGATTCTGAATGTGAATCCTTCTTTGATCTATATGAATTACTTTTAGATATATTTGAATCATAATCACTTTCATCTGCTGAATATGATTTTGTGCTATGTATGATATGAAGAATTACTGTCATGTAGATGATTGTCTAATTCCTTATTAGACTTATGATCATCTGAATCCGACAATTCATCATCATCTAAATTATTTGAATCATGAAATGATTTCCTTTTATCATTGATTGTAGTGTCATGATTATAATAATTCTTGTTTGATGGAATTGTTTTAAGATCTAAAGATGTAGGTATATCTTTATGAATAATTTTATCTTTTGTTAATTTGGGAAATATGTTTTCGTCAAAGATGGCATGTGTAGCAATGACTATAGTATTTTTATCATTCATGAACTTATATGATTTGCTTTCATATCCAATGAATATCATTGGTTCAGCTCTTGGTGATAATTTATTTTTTCTTCTTTCTTTACTATATAAACATATGCTAGACATCCAAATATCCTGAAGTTTGACATGTTAGGTTTTTGTTCATCATATTTTCATAAGGTGTTTTCCATTTCGTTCTTCTTAATGGTGTACAATTATATATGTGGACTGCAGTATCAAATGCAAATGACCACCATGATTTAGGACAACCAGATTCTAATAAAAGTGTATGTGCTTTCTTTAGAATGGTTTCATTTAATCATTCAGCTCTACCATTTTGTTGATGAACATGTGGAGCACTTAGTTCATGTTTAATACCTTTTTCTTGAAAATAATTATTTAGCTTTTGATTTACAAACTCTCCCCTCAATCTGAATGCATACTTTTACTTTTAAATTGAGTTGATTCTCAATATATATAATATATGCTTTAATAGCAGTAAAAGTATCAGCTTTAGATCGAAGTAATGCTACATAAGCAAAAGAAGAATAATCATCTAAAATTAATAAAGCCCATTCTTGTTTATGGTAAGACTGAATAGGTAATTCTATCAAGTCCATATGTATCAATTCTAGCAAAATAGTTGCTCTATTAGTTGAAATGTGATATGGTTTGTTATCAAGTTTTCCCATGATACATGATTTACATATGCTTTTCATATGTGGTTTATTAACTTTAGAACTATTTTCAGTATTTCTGAACATATGACTTAACACATTATCACTTGGATGTGCCATTCTTCGATGCCAAATAAAATAATCAATAGTTTTAGAACTATTATTTAATAACAAATGTTGTAAAGGTCTTTTAATCTCAGTAGATAACCAACTTATAGAGTTAGTTTCTAAAGGATATCCTGTCAACGTTATGTTTCCCTTGTGTATAATAGTTTGTGTTTTTGTGTGATATACTTCATAATTCATACTAGTAAGTTGTGGTACAGAAATAATTCTGTATGGCAACATTGGCATATAACATACGATCCAGTTTAGCATATGTTTTCCATGTCGGAAACATACTTGGCCTTGGCCTTCAATGAGTGTTTTCGCATTTTTGTCTGCAGTAGTAACTTTAACTGGTGTGATAAATTTCTTATATGACATAAAGTCATTTATAAATGGTGTACAATGTCTGGTAGCTCCAGAATCAATTACCCACTTATCATTCTTATTTAAGAGCATAATTTGTTTGCTAGGAACCCTGTATTCATAATTACTATATACACATTTGTATCTACTGTTATTCAAAGCTTGATCTGATGTGTTCAATGCATTCATATTGGTAAGATCATTAAGCACTAAAACAGTATTAGATAAGTAATTAGAATGGTTTAAATTCATCACATACCCAAATGGATCATCCTCATCAGATGGTCCTCCAGAGTTACTCTCAGTATTAGTTATATCCACATTTTCGACGTCATTATTGATGTTTTCATCAATATATTCAATGCCACTGTTGTAACCATCATTTGCATCATTGTAGTGTTCCTCACTACTGTCTGATTGCAATTTAAGGTCCGGAACTGAACTATCATCAGTTTCTGCTATAGGTGAAAATGGAATTTGAGGTGTCAAGAAGATTCTTTTGAACTCTGTTCCTTCAGGAGAAAGTTCATAATCTACTACCTCATCCCAAAGATAGAAGATGTTCCGGAGGATAAGCCAACATAGTGTTATGTAATGGAAACCTATTCTATGCTAATAAATCATGATTGATGTTGTTTCAGGTATCTCTTCCTAATATTTCCTATAGTCTGAATCGGTTATCAATTGTCATATTATTTGTAAAGTGAATAATGTTATGAGAATCTTTCTTATTTCTCATGTTTTATACTTATTCAACTCTGCAAGCAAAGCTTTATTCTTCAGCTTCTTATTATCACGATTCTGTGCATTCCGTTTTCTCTATCATCTTAGATAAGAAGATGCATTTGCTTTGTAGCAAATCTGTTATTGCTTTGACGAGGTGTGAACGATCGTCTATTATTGAATCTGCCTCTAAAAGATCTCTCTAAACTTTGGTTTGGAAATTGATTACTAGATTGTTGATCATTCAAGATGGTTTAGTGTTTGGATACTTGTTGAATGTTAGATCCAATGTTAGCATTTGACGGTTTGTCTGCCACTCCATTGCTTTTGATTGCATGAGATTCCTTCATTCTGAAATCTTAGGAACTATGTTGCTGACGTGAATTCGTCAATATTGCTATTAACAATATTAGTAACAAAGTACTATATTGTTGATTTAAAGCATGTAAAATGAAGAATGTCAATACAAAGTCTGGAAGTTTTGGTATTTATCTTCAGTTCCTAAATCGGAAACAGCTTTCATCAGTTTAGAGATAGCTATAATGGTCTTGTCCTGGTTTCATAGCACCAACTGAATATGTTTTTGTATAAAATGAAATATTTGGCTATTCCAGTTGTTCCAAAAACTTTTCTCCAATTCAGCAATAGTTTGAGCTGGAGTTTCTTTAACGTAAGACCATAGATTAGGTGCTAATGGCCATTTCAATAATAGCATTTGTCTTTGCAGAATTTTTATCCCAATCAGTCTTTCATTATAAACAGATTTATACTTACAATTCCCAATGGGTTTTTCCTTCACCTGCTAGCCTTTTCTGCAGGTGGTGAAGGATAACTCTTCTTTTTCTCTGGTTACGTATTTAGTGTATCCTTTCATGGCTAAGTATGCCATCAAAGTTTCTTTCCCCTTTTTATATCCATTACTCCCATTAACACAGTAACCATTTTTCTAAGCGATTCTTTATCGTCTTTTCCTCCACATAAATAATTTGCCAATCTATTTTTAGAGGAAACAAAATCATCTAAAGTCCACCAAGCAAGTTAGACTTAATTCTCAGTGAAATGAAGATGATTAATGCCAGTACATTCATAAGTAAAATGAACATTTCTCCTCCAATGTTGAGGATATGAGATGATTTCAGATAATTTAGGATACATAGGCCAAACTTGTTCTTTATAGTATCTAGGTTGAAACAAAACCATATAAATAATCCATTCTTATTCCAAATGGATGATTTTTAGTATGTTTTATGATATGTGTTTGTTTGTTAACCCTATATTTAACATTTATAAAGAATGGAAATGCAGTTCTAATTCTTTTGCTTTTAGACTGAATATTCCTATAGATTTTGATTAGTACCTGAACATGATTTCAAGAATTTCCTATTTGATGAAGAACTTGGTTCTCTTATAGGTGCAACGTTCTTCTGCCATCTGATTTGTGAAGCTTGAAAAGTGTGAACCCTCTCTTTTCGTAAAAGATTCCTTGGTTTAGAAATATTGTTTTTCGGATAAACAATTTCTTCTGAATTTTCGTCAATCCAAATCGGATGCTTTATGTGGTTCATATCCCCAAGGTTTCCATCATCATCTGATTTGTGTTTCATTCCAACCGTTATCCTGATTGTATCATCAGCTTTTTGTTTCTCCACAGATCCTTTGTACGATGTTTAATTAACCAGCAATAATATTTCTTTTGTATTTAATATGTTGGTTCAGGGGCTAATTATTAACACGCCTTGAGATCTGGGAACTGTTGAACGATGTTTTCATTGTGGATGGTGAACACGATTTCTTCTTCTTTCAAAAATGGATACTCTTAGGATAATACATGGTCGATGATTTCATCATAACGTATTACCAAAGTTATCCAATTAGACATATGAGCTAAATTCATTTTGATGTAGTTTTTCATCAATTTTAACCGCTGGGATTATTCTTAGTCTGGATTTTCTTCTCATCGACTGTGATTAAAAAATCATAATTGGACCATTTTTGGTCGCACATTTGTACAAGTTATTGACTCTAGGTACTATACCTGGTAGTCGAACGCTGATCCTTCTGACGATGAATGAGCTTCCTGATTTGGTCCTTCGATTGGGGACAACGGCTGGAATCTTTCCGGAGCATCCGCTCCGGTCTCTCTCCTGCTACGGGGATAAACTTTCCCGGGCGAATGTGACTGTAATGGAGAGTACGTAACTCCTCTGCTGAATGACTGGGGTCTTCACGACCCTGAATAGTAGGGGGGGGGGGGGGGGGTGGGCGTGTCACAGAGACATCAGCTTTTGATTTTAATAGCTGATTAAATTCTTACCAAGACACATATTTGTCTTTTTTCCAAATCCAATCTGCTCCTTAAGAGCTTCTTTCTCCTTTTTCTGAATTTCCGATGCATGAACGGCTTCATCATAATCTTGTTTTGTCATGCATACAATGGACACCGTTTTGAATCCAGATGGAATGTTCTCGGTAGTCTTTTTCTAGCCAATTCTTGAGAAAGTTCTTTGGGATCAAAGGGTCATCACCTTGAGCGTCGTGTCGATAGTCTTTTTCAGGAAGACTCCATACTGCGGAGCACGTGGCCATCGAATCCCATATAGTGACATTTTGGACTGAGATGTGTGGGAATCCGGGAATGTCAGATAACTTTTCCCGACGTTGAGGATTTCAATTTCTCCATCGTCTTCCTCAAGCCTGTCAAACTGATCCAACACGATCAATCTTCGTTTTCGGCTGATGGCCATGCATCACTGATCTATATTTGACACTAAGACATGCAGTTTTATCGCCAA
>JAEBUS010000169.1:0-30150 GCA_023014475.1 Amanita pallidorosea | reverse complement strand
AGATGGTTCTGTAACTGCTGTGTTAGTGGCACTTTCACCATATCGTCCTCGTAAATGTGAGTACGTTCTTGTCATAACGGTTGAGCCGATGGTGTCATAACATCTAGATGTACAATAGATTCGATGCGTAGTGCGAGTTTTGGAGATGAATTGAAATGTAAATTGGAATATCTTGAAGAATATATTGTGATTGTGATCAAACATATCTGTCATGACAGCATGTCTCTGAAGATACAATAACCTGATGAACATATGAATTTGAACTTCGTCAACTGGTGGATTACACGTTGCGCTCGAAATGCACATGAAAAGGACGAGCGCAGCGCAGGGACACTTCCCTGGAGCTTACGGCACTTTACGTTTCGTATGAAACAGACACCAATAAGGAAGATTACGCACAGAGCCTCTTTTAGGAAACTCCCTAACCGTGTATGGGACCCAGAGTGGGTCGCTTCTTCGGCTTGACACTCAGGGTGCTTTTTATTCGGCAAGGCCCTACAGAAGCTGGAGTATACAAGTCAAGACGAAACTTGTGTCAGGTCGACGCACCGCCCTCGTTCCGCCAGGACGGACCTCAACATCTTGCACAATGTTGAGTGGGCGAGCTATGAGTCGCCGTTCGCTGTCCATCTTGTTCCCAAGCGGCATCGCGGGAGCCAAAAGGAGGAAGATGAGGTCTTCCATCATCTTATCCTTATTATCTCGCTTTCTATGTCACTCATGAGGTATCCTACGAGTCCCGTCAGCCAACTTTAGCCTCAAAACTCCGGCCGATAGCGAGCCTGGAAGTCCCAATGCAAGTGGAAAGAAGAGTGCCTCGTAAACTGGAAAAGGACATGGACAAGAGGACCCTCTTTTGGTATCTGATTTGCAGCAAGGTCGACAAAGGCAGGACCAAGACTAGTTATAGGGTTAGTAAAGATCGGGTTCGTGGTTGACGGCCCCGCTGATTTTATGAACTGAAAGACCCCATTGCACCGCCTGATCTTGGGACGAAGGGTGCAGCACGCGTGATGTCGAGTCCAACTCGGCATGGGTTTAGTCCAAGGACGTTCATGGGGCGGATCCGTCGTTTGCGCCTGGTGAGAGGAAGCCGTCGTCAAGTCAAAGACGAAGAGGAGGCGCAGAGTCAGAGTTCCGACGTTTCATATCGGCATTATCCGGGCCAACTGAAGCCACGGCTGCTGGTGGGGGATATCGGCAAGGTGGAGGAGGAGGGTGAAGAGTGAGAGACTGAGGCTCAATCGTTTGAGGTATGGATCCAGTCCGCGGCTGTCGTTGGACGCGGAGGCTGACGCGGTTCGAAGCTGAGACGGGGAATAGTGCGGAGGATGATGATGTTGTTGTTGAAGGGCTGATGACGCGCAGAACACTGTATCTTGAGAGGGACTGGACGCTGAAAAAGCGTTGTTGGTGCAAAAGCTGTTGATGAGGCTGAATTTGGCGTCGACGATGTCGTTATGGGGGTCTGATAAATTTCCTCTTGTAATGGCTTGAATGGGTGTATTTATTTAACTGGTCTGACAGTACGGTAGTGGTGGGGATTATTTTGACACTGCGTGGGGATGGGATCGGAAGAATAAAACATAATCATGTTTGTAGGTACTAAATGTGATACGTACGGGCCGTGTTCAAGGGAGTATAGAATTACAATAACTCGCGTTGAACGATAAACGATAGGCACGGCACCACGCCACGAAATGCAGCTTCATATCGAACCAACCGGCGCCTTATGATGGGAATGTTCCTTGACATGGCTGGCAGGATGAGGATAGACGCTCTTCTCGTTCTACGTAATTACACGCCAGATCATTACCGCTGGTATGTCCGCCTCCTCTTTGCATCGTACTCGGATGTGATGTTTTCCGATGCAACGCGCCGTCAGCGGAAATGTTCCATCTTAATGTTCTTATTGATCCATTGTGCGGATGTCGTCGTGAGGAATTCGAGTAAGTGTGAAATTCGTGACGATGTGACTCGCACAGCTTTCCTTGCACACCCGGGCCATTCTACGCAATTCGACGCACAAGTATCAGAGTCTTTCCGCGGCGCAGCGTTTGGTATACTTGACAGTCCCAGACGCTTTTTTCTTCGTACATCGTTCCGATACCGGGGCTTGGCTGAGCTGCCGTCACGCTGTTTGACCGTTTGATTTCCTGTGATTCATGTAATCTCCAGTGTCTCATCCTTCTCACGTAGGCCAGATAGTGTTTCGCATACCATCCCACTATCAACTCAGTCATGTCTACTGCATATTCTGAAGATGCACATGTACATGCAGTGGGTGAGTTTCAATATTATGATTAGCACCTATAGAATTCTGACAATCAAATAATTGAAGACCCAGAAATGATGAATATGCTCAAGAATCGATATGCATGCCCTCACTTCCGCATCCTTGTCATTGGAAGAGCTAATGCAGGCAAGACAACTATCCTTGAGAAAGTTTGTGGTGTGGCACAGGGTACAAAACCCATTATATATGATCAGGATGGAGTTCTACTTAAGCCCAAGGGGTTGGCCCGTTTGAAGCAGTTGCTTCGGAGAAAGGAGTCTGATACTCATTTGAAACCATCAATTGAGGTGGGCTGGCTTGTGCACTTTGATTGTGATTGACCCAGAACACCTATCAGCGGGGTATACATGATATTGAGCACCAGATTACATATCCTGGAAGCAACTTCATCTTCCATGACTCACAGGGCTTTGAGGCTGGTTCTAAGGAAGAGATGGAGGATGTTTGGAATGTTATTGAGAAGAAATCTATGGTAACTGATCTCAAAGATCAATTACATGCAATATGGTACATTTGCATTTTTATTTAATATTTTTCATGTTTCATCTGATATATGCTGCCATAGGTACTGTATACCATGGATAGTCCTCGCCCACTGCCAAATGTTCCCGACTGCTACGACTGTGAGTGTGCGAAGCAGATCCAAGCCCTTGCCGGGATGACGTCCATTATTCATGAAAAACGGCAAATATCCCGCTGATGCATGTACTCAATCATTGTGGAAAATTGCGCCACTGCCAGCCAGTCACTCCAGTTATCTTGACGGTGATTTACAAACATGGTCAGGAATTCCTTGACTTCCTGATTGACTCTTTCCATTTGTCCATTGGTCTGTGGATGATACGTGGTAGAACGGTTGCCTTGATGCCAACATCCCATATAAATAAATTGGTCCATGAGAACTTAGAAAACAAACTGAGGCCCTTGGTCACTGATGAACTTTCCAAGGAATCCATGCTCCCGGAATACATTATCTCGGAATAAGACTGCCACCTTGTGATGTGATTGTTGACGTTGTCAGAAGGAAATATGCCTTTTTAGTGAATCTGTCACCACCACCATGACCATGTCATTGCCCTTTGATTCTGGTAAAGGTCCAATCAGGTCAATCAAAATGATTTCCAAGGCTCTGAAGGAATCTCATTTGGATGTAAAGGGGCCCCCTGGCCTGTCTGTCTGGCTTAGCGCGTTGACATGTTTCACATCCAGAGATGTATTTTTTGATGTCCTTTTGCATATTCAGCCACCAGTAGTCCCGAGTTATTAGTTCCAGTGTTTTGACTACTCTGGAATGTCCCATGAATGAATCAAGCCAATCAATTCCCCTCTAAGTTGATTGTTGGTGGGTATATAGATTCGCCCTTCCATTGTACCATCCCTTTGTTAATGGTGTAATCCAAATTTCCCGTTTCTAAACCTTCGCGTACTTGTGACTCCCACTGTCGTTTTGGGATTTGTGCAACATCCCTTAGTAATTCCTCAATGGCTTGGTCATCATCCAGTAGTCATACAAACAGGTGTTCTTTCAAGAGAATGACACCTTCATTATCATTTTGTCCTCGCTCATGTCCCGCTTGCCTGGATAGTAAGTCTGCCTTTGAGTTGGACTTTCCCAATGGATGCTTAATGACGAAATTGTACTCTTGTAAATCCGTAACCCATCATGCCTGTCTTCGATTTAAATTCTGCGCTTTTCAGAAATATGTGAGGTTTCGATGATCCGTTAAAACCTCCACCATTTCTTTTGCTCCTTTAAGATAATGAGACCATTCGTAAAATGCATGCATGACTGCTAGCATCTCTTTATCATAGATTTTATAGTTCCGTTCTGCATCGTTTAAGGCCTTAGAAATGAACGCCACTGGCCTCCAAAGTTGATCATTGCCCTGTTGAGACAAAATTCCGCTGATTGCAAAGTCTGACGTGTCTACCTCAACCTGAAATCGTCCCTCGTCATCAGGAATCTTGAGGACAACCTCCCTCACCACAAGGTCTTTCAATCCCTGAAAGGCCACAGATTGGAGTTCCGTCCACAACCAGTCCACTTTCCCCATCAACTTAGTCAGTGGTTTAGCCACCTGAGCAAAACCTTGCACAAAACGTTGGTAGAAATTAATAAATCCTAGGAATTGCTGCAGCTCCTTTTTACAGGTTGGCTCTGGCCAGGACGCAATTGCATCGACCTTGCCCTTTTCCATACAAATTGAGTCTGTACTGATGACCAATCCCAGGAAGTCGATCTGTGGTTGATCAAACCAACACTTCTCCAGTTTCAGGGAAAGTTTGTGATTTTCCAACTTTGCCACAATGCAGTTCACGTGTTTGGTATGTTCCTCCTGGGATTTTGAGAAGACCAAAATGTCATCCATGTAGATGACAACCCATCCTTCGGCAATTTCCTGACGGAAAACGTCATTCATCATGGTTTGGAATGTTGCTGGTGAATTAGTCAAGCCAAAAAACATGACTAGTGGCTCGAACAGTCTGCAATTGGTCCGGAAAGCTGCTTTCCATTTGTCTCCATCCTTAATCCAAACATTATTATAGCCCCAGCAGATATCCATTTTCGAGAAAACTTTGGCCTGTGACAACTTGTCCACCAGCTCCCCAATGAGTGGTAACAGGTACTGGTTTTTAATTGTCATCTCATTCAACCTTCAACAGTCCTGAACTGGTTGCAATTTTCTGTCTTTCTTTTTAACAAAAAAGAACAGAGAAGCCATAGGGGATTTGCTAGGTTGGATTTGGCCTGATTCCAAATTTTCCTTTAGAAATTCGTCCAATTGGGTCTGTTTGTCTCAGCTGAGTGGATAAATCTTACAATCCACTGCCTTTGATCCAGGTATTAACTCAATTGCATGGTCCCAAGCCCATCTTGGCGGTAGTTTGTCAAAAGTTTCCTTCTCAAAAACCTTTTGGTGTCCGAGATAATGCTCTGGAACTACTTCTTCCAAAGAACGCCTCCTTGCCGTATCAGCTTCTTTAGCTGCAATATCCGTTGCTACTGACCGTAGCTTAAATTTGGGTTCTCTGATGTGTACTGTGAGTATCTTTTCACCTTCCTCCAATGGTTCCATAGGCTCCACCTCGCTTTCTGGATTATCCACATGGGAACAATCCCAACACGTTCCTGGACACCTTGTGAATCACACTTCTTGTTTCTTCCAGTCCATCACTGGGTTGTGATGTTGTAACCAGTCTGTCATGACCTGTTCTCAATGGTCAAAATCTCTAAGACATTTTTATTCTTTTTTGTATTTTACAATAGCTGTAGCCAAACATCTTAGTCAGGTTGGCGTCTATCTTATCTAGTCAGCGCTAAGATTAGATTAGATTAGATAACGATTAGATTAGATTACGGACTACCGGACCAATGACTCATGGACTATGACTTAGGCTTACCAATGTGCAGCAACGGGGGCCAATTATGTTATCTCTTTTACTCATACTTACTCAGTGTAGCTACTATTATTAGAGTAGTGCACAGACCACCTCTGTAGTATATAAACTGAGCAAAGTAGCACCCAGAGTCCTCAGTCAAGTTCTCTTGGGTTTCATCCCTACTCTCATCTCCTCTCTTCATAAAGTCTATTGTTGGGGCCCTAAGCCGTCAGGGCGAGGGTAGTCCTGATAAGTCGTGTCCCAGGAAGATGTCGGTTTTGCCCAAACCAGCTACTCCACACTTGATGATCTCTTCATGACTACCTATTTGTAGTTTGAATTGAACCATATATTCCAGACTTCCTAGTGCATTCCTTGTTCCATCTGCATTATACACCGGCATGGGTCTGAGGAGTTTCTGTTTGTTAAGTTTGTGTTGTTCCACAAACTCGGTACTAACACAAGACCCTGTACAACCCGAGTCCACTAGCACAACAATATTAATTTGCACCCCAGTGTCCATGGTTGTAATTGTTCCCTTTAAATTCATTTCTTGTCATCCTGTAGCTTTGACAACACTTTGCCTTAACCGTGTTAGGTTCCACAATGCCTCAGCTTCTGATTGTCAATTTAACTCATTAACCAAGCTTTCAGTTGCCTCCTCAAGGCATTTATTATGAACCCATTCCTTTAGACACCGTACTGCAGTGTCCTTGTCTTGCTGCCAAATTCTTCTTAACACCCATGTGGTGATGAGCAGTCACTGGCTGTGACTGTGTAGAAGATCCGCTTCCGATCCGCTTTCCCGCACTTTCCGCTTCCGATCCGTGCTTTTCTGCACTTCCGACATTTGCAATCCGCTCTTTCCCACGCTTTTCCGCACTTCCGACATTTGCGATCCGCTTTCCCGCGCTTTCCGCTTCCGATCTGCGCTTTTCTGCACTTCCGACATTTGCAATCCGCTCTTTCCCGCGCTTTTCCGCACTTCCGACATTTCCAATCTGCTCCTTCCGCTCTTTCCCGCGCTACAGGAATGCAAGTCCGCTCTCTGCACAGCCACTTCCTCATAGGCAACTCTGCTTTCCGGGGCTCGCAATTGAGATCCAAACCCACAATCAAGGGATAAAGGCAAATCCCCATCCAGAACAGAGGAAGGAAAACTTCATGGAAAATTGTCAATCATCAATATCAAGCCCAGATTTGGACAGGAGGTGAAAATATCAGAGTCCCTTTGTACTGATAGAGCCAAAAATGTATATAAAGCCTCGTAGTTATCTTGTCAAAAGAAGCATACCATCCTACTCCCAATATCATATCACACAGATAATATCATCCCCATCCTATGCAATAAGCTCTTTTTCCGTTACGAGCCTATTCCCTCTGTCGCTTTTTGTCACACTTGTCACACACCCTACCACACGCCGTCCGCTATTTGACGTTGTCACGTCACACACCCTACCACATGCCGTCTGCTATTCGACGTTGTCACATCACACGCCACTGCCATTACTCTGTCGCGTCACAGCCCCACTTGCATTTCTGCTCCGCACGCGTTCTGCCACTAGGTCACGCGTCACACCCACACTTAGCATTTTCGCTCCGCGCGCGTTTTGTCACTAGGTCATGCGTCACAACTGCACTTTGCATTTCCGCTCTGCGCGCATTTTGTCACTAGGTCACAGGTCACACACAAGTGCGAGCAGCCCTCTGGTTGGCAACGTCGGGACACTTCAACTAGCTCACACAAAACCCCCCTGTCTACACAGCTGCTTTAGCAGTGTAGTTACCTATTATATATATAATACGTTACTACACTGCCAAAGCTGCTGTGTAGACTGGGGGTTTGTTTGCGAGGCAAGTTAAAGAAGCTCCCATCAACCTGTATAGAATTATCCTGCACAGGTACGCAAACTATAGCGGATAGTGTTTAGCGACACGTGCGAGGTAACAAACTCAACCTAATTCCCGTGGGCAAGGTAGTAAGTGTGGAAAAGCATGGACTATGCGGGCAAGCGCGGACTATGCGGACAAGTGCGGAAACTGTTATTAGATACTCGCGGATGTGGGTGTGACGTGTAGTTGCAGTCACTGGACTTGTGGAATTCCTGATGCGCTCAGGTGATGCTTGATGCAAGTGGGGGTGGTAGATATTGGCTTTGCCAATGTCGAGTGTGGATAGCGGGTGATAGCAGTGGCTGAATGCTGGCAGTAACAACGGAGCGCACGAGTCTTCACGCAAGGCGGCGTTGACGACGGACAAAACGACGAGGAGAGGAGGAAAGCCTGATTGGCACGAGAATGACAAGACTTTGAAAGTGAAACCGCATGGGTATGATATGATATTTTCTACTATGAAACAAGATGGTTTATATACATTTTTACTATCTACCGAAGCGATGGAACTCTGAAACTTTCTGTACCCTGAGTTGCGTGTGTCTTTTACTGTCCCAATCCATGCTTTTGAAAGGCATCGTCCGATGTGGCTTAGTATACGAGCATTTTCATAGTTTTTTCCTCTGGTGTGTAACTCCATAGTGGAACCCTGATCATATTGGCGCTGTCCCTAAGGGCGTCTTGAATAGGTGTGTGACAGCCGTTGATCGACTTCTGGCATCCAATTGCTAAGCGCTAGGGTATTCACTAGTGACCGTGAGCCGGTTGCCGGAATGCAACCCTTTTACGCTTGATGTAGCCATCCAGTTGTACTTGTTGATCAACGCAATAGTCCGTGAAGATTTCGTTTGGCTAAATAGCTTTTTCCATCGATCATATATGGATGCGGCTAGCAGTTCTCAATCGCGGTACTCGGAAGGCGGACCTGCCTATTGCGGAAGTGGCTGTGCAGACATGTATGCAGCGCAACTCCCAATGCGGCATGTGCGGTTGTTTAGCGCGAAAGCTCGGATGTTGGTAATGCGACGGTTGCAGATGAAGCTTCTATGGTTGCACAGCTTGTGCTGCGAGTGTGCACATGGAGAACCGATATGCAATGCTGCAGACCTTGTTTGGAGTCAGTCAGATAGTTAGTGGCGGGCTCAGTGCATGTGTATAATCCCGGTGACAATAGGACTCCTCTCGCATAGCATGATGCATATACGTGACAATGTCACTACACGGTCACAGCGGGACACCGCTCATCATCTCCCTGGTACTTTAACAATCTGACTGCCCTCAGTCAGTCTGCTGGACGCATACGACCAATTGATGGAGTTTGGTGCAATGGAGAGTGCACGGTCCGATAGAACTTGTGGCGAGGAGGCGGATGTGCAGATGTCTGTCCTGGAGTGAATGCGCAGTCCAATAGTGCATAAGTTCATAGCGTGGAATCGTCGAACCGATGTGGCAGGTACGGGACTTTGTCTGAGATGTTGGATGTCCATGGGACATGGCGACTTCTCAAGCTTCTGCGTGGGACTGGACCTGGCTTCCTTTGTAGTTGCGTGGGAATCGCCTGGGTTCTTTTGTTGTTGCTGGCTCTTCCCTTTCTCTCTCTATCTCTCTCTATCTCTCCATGTCGTCTTCGCCTCCTGAAATTAATTTTGACGATGCCATTGCTGCCGCAGAGGCGTGCCTTGCTCAAGAGGAGGAAGAAAGTCGAATGCGGGAAGAGGCCATGACTAAGTGTTGCGAAGACAATCATCTCCAGATTGCGGCCTTAAAAGCACGCAAAGCTGAGGCTGAACGGCAAGCCATTCAAGAGGCGGCGAGGTGCCCCGCAGAGCTAGAGGCTGCAGAACGACGTGTGAAGGAAGATGAGGCGCGTTGCAAGGAGGAACGTCGTCAAGCGGATGTGAGGGAAGCAGTGCGGAAGGAGGTGGATGTGCTACAGGCGCGGTGTGTATTGGAAGAGCGCACTTCTCCTATCAATCTTGCATTGGTTCTTACCGCAGCGGTTCTCGCTGAGAAGGTGATCTTGGCAAACAATCCGGCGGCGCTGAGCGACTTGGTAATTGCAAACGAGATGGAGGCGGCTAGGGCGCGTAAACAGCGTCAGAAGTGAGCTAGAGCGGAAAGCACGGGAGCGGAGGCGGGCCCTTCAAAACGGTCCAAGTCCAGCGCTCCGAATGAACAATCCTGTGATCGGTACGCGGTGTGCTTCTTTTGGTATATCCACAACTAACGGTGCACTTAGATGCGTCCAACTGAAACTGGTCTGCTGTCCGCAAGCCAATTCACGGGGCAAAGCGTGCATGTTGTGTTGCAAGCAGCGACAATCTTGCAAGATTGGCAGGATTTTGGTGACTGGTCGGGGAGCAAAGAAGACAGTGAAGATGCAGGAACTGGTTGAGTCAAGCAACGAGGGATCTGAAGAGGTAGAGGAGACTGCGGCTGTGAGCGACCTGGAGAAGATTAGCGATGCAGGCATGAGCGCCCCTGACAGTGTTCGCATTCTACAACGGCTGCAAGTAGAGTCCGCGGGCATGCAAAAATCTTTAGCCAGCGATTGCCAGGTCCGCAAACAAAACAACGATCTTCATGTGCAAGCAAAATGCTCTCTTGTGGCAACTCCTAGACTTGCAGATGACGCAGGTGAACCTGCAATACAAACTCCGGACTATCGCGCACGACACGAGACATGCGACTTTCTTGCTCTTGGACTTCTTCTGTCCCCCACCGGTCACGGAGGAAACACAGGGAGGACCTTCTGGTGCAACCGCGGAGCAAGGCCTTGGCGAGCAAGTGGAGCTGGGATCGGAAATTGTGGGCGCAGACGTCGGAGCAGATGACAATGTCGGACAAGCGAGGTCGGAGGCAGGAGTGGAGGCGGCCGTTGCAGAACAGGTTGGGCTTGAGGGCGACGTAGTCATGTCCTTGCCTGCTTCGCCAGCTTTGTAGACTTGTCACGTAGATTTTGTAGTGCGTTGTTTGAATGACATCATCGTTGGGTTGTGTGCGTCCCTAGGGTCCTGTAAGTTAAAATTAGTAAGTAATGGTGTGGACATAAGCGTAAAGGGAAAAGCATAGGTAAATAGTGGAATGCGCGACTTTAGTCTTGGTGCGGAATAGACCTGAATGAGCGGTCAATTTTGTAACTACTGAAGCGGAACTACATTAGTGAATAAAGAAAAGAAAATAGTGGGAATGCTCAATGATCTCCTAACTCATCCATGTCAGATTCCGGGTCCGAGTGGTAGTAGACGAGTTCTTCTTCCTCCGCTTCTGTTGTGGATTGCGCAGGTTCATCATCATCTCCTTGTGAGTGGGAATCTGCCATTTGTCACATACACTCCTCTGAAGCGTCTAACACATTTTCCGGAATTGTCAGGCTTTGACGTGCAAAGTAGGGAATGACGCAAAATGCTGTGTAAGGCCGGTCGAGTACCGTTCCATCGAGTTCGCAAAGTATGTAGGCGCCACCGCGGTTGCGGTATAAGACCACATAGGGGCCAATGTAGTGAGGGCACATTTTCCTGTTCAAAGATTTTTCAATCGCGGTATTGCAGACTAAGACCAATGTGCCGCGTTTGAAATTGAAATTGCAGATAACCGTCGGGTATTCCTTTTCGAATCTTTTTGCAGCTGCCACACGGGCCGCGTAAACTTTCCCTTTTAACACTTCTGTTTGCGCATGTCGTTTTTGTAACTCCGTAGCACGCCTTGCAATGAGGTCTGTTGTGGATAGGAACGCCTCAGGCAGTGGTAACAAGTAGGTGGCTTCGGTAATATCGAGTGGAAGTAGCAGATGAGTTCCTGTTACTGCGAAGTAGGGCGATACTCCCATGCGACGCCTTGCCGTGACATGTTCGGACCAGAATACGGAGTGCAATACCGGAGCCCAATTTGCTCCTTCGCTTGCTTTGACTAGAGCCTGTCAAACATCGAAGTGACTGCGTTCCACAATGCCATTAGTGCGGGAGTTGTAACCAGAGATGCGGATATGGTTGATGTGGTACTTCTTTGCTAAGTGCACTACAGCGCGGATAATAGGTGCTCCGTTGTCCGTCACAATTTCCACCAAACTTCCCCAGCGGCAAATGAGATCTTCGAAGATCCAATCTCCTATGGCGTTAGCCGTTTCACGACGTAGGGCGCGGTACTCGGGGTAGTGCGTTAACAAGCAGCGGGCTTGGACCAGATATTTGATTCGATTTGATGGTGGTAGGTGCATGGTGTTGAGGTAGACCTTGGCGAAGATCGGAGCAGGTTCCACAACAACAGGCGGGATGCGATATAGTTGCAATTGTTGAGCTTGACATGTGCGACAAGACTGGATGTACCATTTTACGTCATCCTGCATTTGCGGCCACCAAAACCATTGCATGACCGCCGCGCAAGTCACGTAATATCTGCAGTGTCCTAGTTCGTCATGGCAGCAGACCAGTACGCCTACCCGCTTGTGCAGATCCAATACAACTTTATGCGCTCCGTACCTGTCCCTTAACCACAGCGTATCATCCTTTATGAAGAATTTGGTACAGTACCACATGAACTGTATATTTCCTTCGTCTGACATGCCGTTGGGTTGCTCCAGCTCTGTCAGGAACCGCTTCGCCATTTGCAGTTTTTCCTCATCCCTTGACGTGGTCTGACTTCTCCACGGGAATATCCCATTGTAGGTGTTATTGTCCTCTCCTTCTGGTACCGGTAACCTCTCAATCTCCAGTGGTGGTGTATCTGGATCGGTCAGGAAGAAAGCCGCAAGTGGACTTTTACCCTTTACTACGGATCCTTCATCCGCTCTTGGTGCTGGTTTAGTGTAATGCGGAGTCCTTGCATCCTGGATTTGGTGGCATTGCGGTGCGAGAGCTCTGGAGGACATGGCGTTGATCTGGTGCATAAATCCATAAAGGTTGTTGATCCAATCATCAAAGTCCTCGTCCAGTGGTTGTTGCGGTTGTCTAGATAGCCCGTCAGGTGTGTGGATCTGACCAGGTACATGTACTAGCTTAAAATGGAAGGTGAGGATCGCCAAGATCCACTGATTGATTGACGCTGATGGTGTGATATCCGGATTCTTGAGCATATCTTTGATGTAACGCACGTCAACTTCCACGATTAGATTGCGGACTCCTATTAGGTAAAGTTTGAGCTCCTTCAACGCACGGAACAGACCGTAAATCTCCAGTTTGGGTTGCAAAAAGCGCCCTTCCTGTTCATTTAGCGTAATTGAGCCGAAGCGGTTATAGTAGCGGACTGCGGGCTTATCAGGGTCACACTGACACAAGAGAAACCCAACTGCAATCCATGACGTATCCACCACTAAGATGACTGGCGCATCGGACTTGTAGTTGATGGGGCAAAGTGCTGGTGATGCGATAAGCACTTGTTTAAGCGACTCTTGTGCGGCAATTTCTTCCTCCCCAAATGTAAATGGAACATCCTTCTGAGTAAGCGCCACCAATGGACTTGCTTTGCGTGCGAAGTTTTTTATGAAGATCCGGCCCACGCCTACGGTACCTAAAAACGCTCTAACCTCGGATAACGACGTACACGGTGCCCAATTCTTGACTGCCGTGAGCAGGTCTTTCTCCGGTTTGCGTCCTTCATACGTGCATAGATGACCGACAACGGTGATGGAGGGTGTGCATAATACTAGTTTCTTTCGAGCACTTTACACTCCCCCCCTCATTCCCGGTGGAGTCCCGGTGGAGTCCCGGGCATTCCCGGGAATTCCCGGGACTGAAACTGTGGCCCAAATTTTTTTTTTCGACTGCAGAATGACCAAACATGGACCGGGACTGTCCCGGTCCAGTCCTGGACATTCCTGCTGATTCCCCGGGACTCCTGAGGACTACCGTTGCCAGGAAGTCCCGGGAGTCCAGAGGAATCCCGGTGGGGGGGTGTGGTTGGGCATCGTTGCTTATATATGATTGAGTCACGTGTCACGGCATGGCGCGAGGCGCGCTTTGTTGAATGTCACGTGAAGCAACTCGCGCCCAAACCCATTGCTGAGGTGGCACGTCACGCATCACGCACAGCATGCCTTCCCACTCATCCACATCCCGCGCTACGCCCCGCTCCCCACCTCCGCGATCGACCCGATCAAGTCGTAAGCGCACGAAGTCAACGAGCTCAAACAAGAGCATCGAGGAGTCGCGCAAGAAACCTAAGGGCGATGACAATGGATTGAGCAAGCCGACACGGTGCGTCTTTTTTTTTAACATTTTCCCTACTCACCTGCGCACTATGATGTGCCTCCTCTGGCTCCTCCCTTGTGCAACCAAAGGTACATCCCTCAACTCGTTTCATATATGTTTTTCTCACCAGTGCCCCCTCCACCTGCCCCATCACCCATGTTGTTGCCAACGCCGACTGCCTCTATGCCCACCTCGACTCGCCAACGCACATCCCTCGACGCACTGCCAACGCCCACCCATCAACCACTGACTGCCAACGCACCGCACCTGCCGACGCACCGCACCCGCCGACGCACCGCACCCGCCGACGCACCGCACCCACCAACGCCCATCCTGTTACAGTTCTCTTTCATTTCATCTCCATGTTTCGGCAAACAGTTTCATATCCATCTTTACTGCGCATTGTACAGCCTGGACGCTATCTCCTTTCGTAGTTACCTTCATATTCCCTTTCTCAGATAACTACAGCTTTATTTCCTTTTACGATTCCTTTGTTCTCCAAACGTATATAAGCTCCATGTACTGTAGAGTAACCTCAGTTCCAACTTAGACGAGTTTTGCTCTCAACCTCGCTTGAACTCGACGATCTTCTTCTTCATCGTTCTCAGGATCTTTGTCATCGTTTGACTTAGCGTCCAGACTCTTTGTCCAGTGACTGGGAGTGGACCGAGACTCTGCTTGTCGCTGTTGACTTAGAACGAACTACGACGAGGGCATCGTCCGTAACACAAGTTGGAACTCAGGAACTGTTACAGTTCTCCTTTTGTTTCGTCTCTATGCTTTGGTAAACAGTTTCATATCCATCTTTACTGCGCATTGTACAGCCTGAACGCTATCTCCTTTCGTAGTTACCTTCACGTTTCCTTTCTCAGATAACTACAGCTTTATTTCCTTCTACGATTCCATTGTTCTCCAAACGTATATAAACTCCATGTACAGTAGAGTAACCTCAGTTCCAACTTAGACGAGTTTTGCTCTCAACCTCGCTTGAACTCGACGTTCTTCTTTTCGTCCTCGAGTCCTTCGTCATCGTTTGACTTAGTGACTAAACTCTTTGTCCAGTGGCTGGGAGCGGACCGAGACTCTGCTTGTCGCTGTTGACTTAGAACGAACTACGACAAGGGCATCGTCCGTAACACAAGTTGGAACTCAGGAACCGCTCAGTGCTTCGTCACTAGCCAGACACCATTGAGACCCGAACCTCCAGATCAGACCGCCAAACGACTCCGCTCGTTATAGGCAAAAGTACTACCTTGGACGAAGGGAAGTCTATCCTTCTACAACAAACGAAGGGTGGTACTACGTTTCAACCCAAGAAAAAGAACCAGCGAGTCCCAGAAAGTTTCTTCGAAGGAGAATATAGAGAAGGAAACCCTGACGAAGAATTACCAGCAGAAACTTGGATTAATTGGTATAATGAAGAAAACAATTCAGATAGCCGATTATTCTTCCCACCAAACAAAGAGCCAGAACTTACTTGGTGGCACAAATTTCGAGACGCTGAGGATCTAACCGACGGAGTCTTCTCCGCACTCGAGGAATCTACTCTTGCCAAGTGGAACGAATACAAGGAACAGCAGCAGATCGAGCTGGATCTAGATTTTGACAACGAGCCGAAACAAGGGGAAAGCTCGAAACAAGCAACAGAACCGAAACAGGAACCTGAAACCGAAACAAAGAAGAATATGGCAGATGAAAAGGAAACATCCCCGAAAGGGATAAAAGGAATCTCCATTGAGAAATTCAAAGGGCAACGATCCAAGGCGAAACATTTCATCTATGCGTTTGATGACACCTTCGATCTAGATGAGGAACGATTTACCACTGCCAAGAAGAAAATCAAATACGTTTTCCTACACTTAGGAGAGGAATTAGACGATTGGAAATCCAATATCCGAGAGGAATTGGATGAAACAACTACAGATAAAGGAAAGAAAAAGGAAGAAGGAACGACGCTCTCTTGGGATAGCTACAACAGTTTCAAAAAGCGATTCTTAGCCGATTGGGGCGAATCGGACACCGCAGCCAGGACCCTGAATGATCTAGATAAAGTGAAAGTGGGCGGAGATATCGATATCCCACTTATATTCAGAAGTTCCGATCCCTTATTCAGTCAACCGGAATTACAGGGTTCATGGCGCAGCGAATCTATTTCTGTAAAGGACTCCCAGCATCGGTCGCAGCAAAAATCATCGAAAACCCTGCGGTCATTAACATGGAAACAGCCTATGATGCTGCGGAACGATTACACAATGCTTGGGAAACCTGAAACTGATGAACCGATCTTCTGGATCAGGAAACACGGAGAGACGTTTCAAATTTAATCGAAACTCGAGGAACTCAGCATCAGGATCAAAAGGAGTCAATGCCATAACTACGGGACGCCTTTCAGATTCCCAAAAAGAGGAATATCGGAAAACCGGCAAATGTTTCCGATGCGGAACTCAGGGACACATATCCAGGGATTGCCCAAACAAAGGGAACGCCCAGACGACGCCCAACAAATTGCCTCCTCCGCAGAATCGCACCATTAGGACTATTGAGGAAACGACCTCAGAAGAATCAACTGCCCAACGCATTAGGGCACTATTGAAAGCACTCCCAGACGAGGAGCGCGAGAATACCCTCCAAGAACTCGAAACAGAGGGTTTTTAAGAAGGAGACGCCAGAAAGCGGTTGACGCCTCCCATAAAGTTGAACAATTAGCACTCAATTCTGTAATCGTACAATCCAATAATGATAAACGGATCTCAATTACTGTGCAAACAAACGATAAACCCGCTGAAATATCCGCCCTCATTGATTGTGGAGCAGAAGGAAACTTCATTGACGAACGCATATCAAAAGATTGGCCAAAGGAAAAACTAAAACAACCAATTAAAGTCAAAAACGCCGACGGAACTATTAACCAAAGTGGCATGATCACGCATCGAACTCATCTTATCTATTCTATTAATGGAAAACCATATGATAATTGGTTATGGATCACAAACTTAGGGGATCAAGAAATCATCTTCGGAATACCATGGTTAGAAAAACATAACCCGACTATTGACTGGCGAAAGAAAACCCTCCAAATAGACAACGATTCAAAAGATGACAAACCCATTTGGCGCATAGCGCTAGATACTCAACAATGGGGAGAAGACGAATATTGGATAAGAGTAAAAACATCGGCGTCACAAGCGCTAGAACACCAAGCAAAACGCGACGAAACGCCGACTGTCTTACCACTTGAGTACCTTCCCTGGCAGTCTACCTTTGAGAAAAAAGCATCGGAGCGTTTCCCATCATCACGACCATGGGACCATGCAATTGAGCTCAAAACCGGATTTATGCCGAAAGTTAGCAAAATCTACCCACTATCACTAAAAGAACAATCAACGCTCGACGAATGGATTAAAGAGCAATTAGATAAAGGATACATTCGACCGTCCAAATCGCCACAGGCATCACCATTTTCTTCGTTTCAAAGAAAGAGAGCGGCGCCCTTAGACCCTGCCAGGACTATCGTTACCTTAACGAATGGACGATAAAAAATGCCTATCCATTACCCCTAGTCTCAGACCTAATGACGAAATTAGAAGGTGCAAACTATTTCACTAAACTTGATTTACGCTGGGGGTATAACAACGTCTGAATTAAAGAAGGCGATGAATGGAAAGCGGCCTTCATTACGAACCGAGGGTTGTATGAACCAACAGTAATGTTCTTCGGCCTTTGCAATTCGCCCTCGACGTTCCAGACCATGATGAATGAATACTTTCAGGACATGATTAACGAAGGATGGCTCATTATCTACATGGACGACATTTTGATCTGTGGGAAGACAAAAGACGAAATACAGAAACGGACCGAAAGAGTCTTAGGACGTTTACAGAAGAAAGATCTATTTCTGAAGTTAGAAAAGTGCAAATTTTGCGTCCAAAAAGTCGAATTTCTGGGTATGGTCATTACGCCTGGTCATATTCAAATGGACCCTGTAAAACTCGCCGGTATCAGAGACTGGCCAAACCCACAACGGTCAAACAAGTTAGATCTTTCCTCGGATTCGGAAATTTCTATAGACGATTCATCGGCAACTTTGCTGCTATAGCAAAACCGTTGACGGACTTAACTAAGAAAAGCTTAACCTTCAGTTGGACGCTCGATTGTCAGACGGCTTTCGATGAATTAAAAAGGAAATTTTCATCAATGCCAGTCCTACGCATGCCAGACCCCACAAGGCCATTTATCCTCCAGACGGACGCTTCCAATAAAGCCACTGGAGCAGTATTGAAACAAGCCGACGCCTCCGGATCCCTTCATCCTTGTGGCTTCATATCACACGCCTTAACCGCGACAGAACAGAATTACCAAATTTACGACGAGAACTACTGGCTATCATTAAAGGATTACAAGCATGGCGACATTTGCTGCATGGATCTCCGCATCCAATTATAGTCCATTGCGATCACAAGAACCTTTCATTCTATAGAACTCCACAACGGTTAACACCCCGACAAGCTCGTTGGTCTATGATGCTATCGGAATTTGACCTGAAAATAGAGCACGTACCAGGAACGAAAATGTTTGAAGCAGATGCATTATCTCGCCGTCCTGATCATATGAAAGATGACGACATACTGGACGATGTTATCATGTTACCCAATAACAAGTTCATTCGCCTTATTGCCACAGACCTTGCTCAGAAAATCCGAGATGCTACTTCACTTGACAGTTTTGGAAAAACCATCATTGAAGTCATAGAAACGCAACGCGCTCCACCTATTAAATCCAAACTCCAGGATTGGGCGTTTGTCGACGGCATCATTCGATACATTGACAGAGCATATATCCCTGATCTTGGAACACTCCGCACCAGTATTATCAAACGGTCCATGAATCACCCACTTCCGGCATCCCGGACGATTGAAAACGCTGGAATTACTACAACGAGATTACTGGTGGCCAGGAATGTATAAACACGTCAAGGAATGGATCACTGGATGCGCCACATGTCAGCAAATGAAGGTGAACACTCACCCCAATACCCCAGCCCTCCTACCAATCGGATCGAAGGCGACTCGACCATTTCAGCAAGTGACCTTGGATTTTATTACCGATCTTCCCATTTCGACGGATTTGACTCGATTTTGGTCACGGTGGACCATGGTCTTACGAAGGGGGTAATTCTTACTCCTTGCAAGAAAACCATCGACGCACTAGGAACGGCAGACCTCTACATTTCCGAAATATTCAACGCTTTGGTCTACCAGACGTACTTATTTCAGATCGAGGACCGCAATTCTCAGCCAAGGTCTTCCAAGAAATCAGGAAAACATTAGGAATCGATCATAGAATGAGCACCGCCTATCATCCGCAAACTGATGGAGAAACAGAACGAGTTAATCAAGAACTAGAAGTATATCTTCGAATATTCTGTGCAAACGAAGCGCATACTTGGAAACAACTATTACCAGTCGCCGAATTTGCCCATAATAACCGCCATCATGTTTCAGTTAAAGCATCGCCTTTCCAACTTATGTATGGAACAAACCCTGTTGCACTACCTACTGCGGTGCAGAAAATGACGACACCAGCAGCAGAAGAACGGCTACAGTTACTACGGAAGGCTAGGGAAGAGGCCCTTGCTGCGCATGAATTAGCCAGACAAATGGTGGCTAGACGAATCAGAGACAAGTCAATCAAATTCGAAATAGGAGACAAAGTTTGGCTCGAAAACAGAAACCTTAATATCCCATACCAGTCCAGGAAGCTAGCGCCGAAACGAGAAGGACCCTTTCCCATTGAGCAAGTCTTAGGGCCAGTAACGTATAGGCTCAAACTCCCGAAACAATGGCGCATTCATCCAGTCTTTCACACATCACTCCTTATGCCATATAAAGAGACTGAAACACATGGACCAAATTACACAGCCCCACCTCCTGACCTTGTAAATGGACAAGAGGAGTTTGAAGTTGAAGCGGTTCTCGCACACCGAAAGCGTGGGGCAGGATACCAATATTTGGTTAAATGGAAAAACTACGGTCCGAATGACAATTCCTGGGAACCAGAACGCAATCTAGGCAATGCTGCGGATATCTTGCAAGCATATAAACAGAGAAGACAGCTGTAAAATACCCATGTCTCGCTATCATAACCGCCGAATTCTTAAACAAAATATCCGATATACGAAGAAATACTGTTCTACTCGAGGACGATTCCCCAAAACTCTACGAAAGATTTCGAGGACGAATCATTAAAATTCCTATCTATCGCCCTCCAACATCTCCGTTAGGGTTACCACGATTCTCTAAAATCATTCGAACACGAGCAGTCCAACAAACTGCACCTAGAGCCTCAAGGCTAACCACCGGACACTTAACACATCCACAAGGACACGTAGAATTCCCATTTAATGCTCGCCTTCATTATCTCCCAAAATACATGGATCTTACATTCGATCCTGAAGAATTACCATATTATCCCGAAGCTAGATCATACCTTCCATCACCCAACATACCTTTAAATCACAGATACGAGGTGTACGCCGAGATGGCCCTTCGAAGAGAGGAACCCGAAAAATATGTCTTCGTTCAGGAGCTAAAACGCGCTGGCAAAGAAATCGAAATATACCGCTGGGTTGCTGATCGACATGTCCCAAATGCACAAGCCAATTTCAACGATGCAATGGACAGCCTGGATTTCCTGAATGCAGTTGCTGATGACCCGGTTATCCCTGATGCGCCGGAACAAGCCGTCATACAAAGCAACGACCCTATCACAAACACCGAGCATGAGAATGAGGTTTCCACCGTTACCAGGAATGAATTGAGCGAATCAGAAGAATCTGATGGAGAGCTCGGATACATTCCCACCATCAGAGCGCCCGCGTCATCTTACCAATTTTCGGAAGAAGAACTCCTGACTGTCAATTATGATGACGAGGTGTTCAATTGAACATAAAAGGACGCTTCAAAGTGCATCGGATTCCCCAACCTACCTGTCATAACCATGTCCGCTTTCTTCATCGCCATCGCCTATATCATTGCCTTCGCCTTTGCCCTCCTGGTCACAGCATGTGGCCACTGTTACATTGAACCCGCCGCCGTCCTATCACCCTTCCTTGCCGCCGCCCACGACCTCCCCCTCGAGGTCTTTGTCAACACCACCATCACCATTGACGATTTCGAATTCGCTGACCTCCCGGAGCTTCACGAACACCCGGCCGAACTCGCTGACACCGTAACTGTCCCCATTATACCCGTTCCACCCACTGTCACTCGTCCTCGCAACGCCATGCTGGACAACGTCAGCGACAATCTTGCCACCCTCGTCACCTACTTTAACTTGTTCTCTGAACCACTAGACTTCGTCACGGCACTCACTCTCACCACCGACCCCCACACCCTCACTTACGAAGAACGCGACGCAATGCTTGCTCAGGCAAAACAACTACAGCGAGCAATTCAGAGTTTACAGTGGCGGGTGGAAACTGCCGACAAAGACGTCGGTAACATTATCAGCTGGTTGGAGTCGAGGCAAGATCACGGTTGGACGAATTCTTGGTAGAAGTCGGTGACTTCTCGCATACGAAGGGGGTAATGTTACAGTTCTCCTTTTGTTTCGTCTCTATGCTTTGGTAAACAGTTTCATATCCATCTTTACTGCGCATTGTACAGCCTGAATGCTATCTCCTTTCGTAGTTACCTTCACGTTTCCTTTCTCAGATAACTACAGCTTTATTTCCTTCTACGATTCCATTGTTCTCCAAACGTATATAAACTCCATGTACAGTAGAGTAACCTCAGTTCCAACTTAGACGAGTTTTGCTCTCAACCTCGCTTGAACTCGACGTTCTTCTTTTCGTCCTCGAGTCCTTCGTCATCGTTTGACTTAGTGACTAAACTCTTTGTCCAGTGGCTGGGAGCGGACCGAGACTCTGCTTGTCGCTGTTGACTTAGAACGAACTACGACAAGGGCATCGTCCGTAACAGGAACCGCTCAGTGCTTCGTCACTAGCCAGACACCATTGAGACCCGAACCTCCCAGATCAGACCGCCAAACGACTCCGCTCGTTATAGGCAAAAGTACTACCTTGGACGAAGGGAAGTCTATCCTTCTACAACAAACGAAGGGTGGTACTACGTTTCAACCACCAAGAGAAAGAACCAGCGAGTCCCAGAAAGTTTCTTCGAAGGATAGAGAGAAGGAAACCCTGACGAAGAATTACCAGCAGAAACTTGGATTAACTGGTATAACGAAGAAAACAATTCAGATAGCCGATTATTCTTCCACCAAACAAAGAGCCAGAACTTACTTGGTGGCACGAATTTCGAGACGCTGAGGATCTAACCGACGGAGTCTTCTCCGCACTCGAGGAATTACTCTTGCCAAGTGGAACGAATACAAGGAACAACAGCAGATCGAACTGGATCTAGATTTTGACAACGAGCCGAAACAAGGGGAAACTCGAAACAAAACACAGAACCGAAACAGGAACCTGAAACCGAAACAAAGAAGAATATGGCAGACGAAAAGGAAACATCCCCGAAAGGGATAAAGGGAATCTCCATTGAGAAATTCAAAGGGCAACGATCCAAAGCAAAACATTTCATCTATGCATTTGATGACACCTCGATCTAGATGAGGAACGATTTACCACTGCAAGAAAGAAAAATTAAATGTTTTCCTACATTTAGGAGAGGAATTAGATGATTGGAAATCCAATATCCGAGAGGAATTGGATGAGCGATTACAGACAAAGGAAAGAAAAAGGAAGAAGGAACGACGCTCTCCTGGGATAACTACGACGTTTCAAGAAGCGATTTTTAGCCGATTGGGGTGAATCAGATACTGCAGCCAGGACCCTGAACTGATCTAAAGTGGGCGGAGATATTGATATCCCCACTTATATTCAGAAGTTCCGATCCCTTATTCAGTCACCGGAATCACAGGGTTCATGGCGCAGCGAATCTATTTTGCAAAGGACTCCCAGCATCAGTCGCAGCAAAAATCATCGAAAACCCTGCAGTCATTAACATGGAAACAGCTATGATGCTGCGGAACGATTACACAATGCTTGGGAAACCCTGAAACTGATGAACCGATCTTCTGGATCAGGAACAACGGAAGACTTTCAAATTTACTGAAACTCGAGGAACTCAGCATCAGGATCAAAAGGAGTCAATGCCATACTACGGGACGCTTTCAGATTCCAAAAGGAGGAATATCGGAAAACCGGCAAATGTTTCCGATGCGGAACTCAGGGACACATATCCAGGGATTGCCCAAACAAAGGGACGCCCAGACGACGCCCAACAAATCGCCTTTCTCCGCAGAATCGCACCATTAGGACTATTGAGGAAACGACCTCAGAAGAATCAACTGCCCCAACGCATTAGGGCACTATTGAAAGCACTCCAGACGAGGAGCGCGAGAATACCCTCCAAAACTCGAAACAGAGGGTTTTTAAGAAGGAGACGCCAGAAAGCGGTTGACGCCTCCCATAAAGTTGAACAGTTAGCACTCAATTCTTAATCGTACAATCCAATAATGATAAACGGATCTCAATTACTGTGCAAACAAACGATAAACCCGCTGAAATATCCGCCCTCATTGATTGTGGAGCAGAAGGAAATTTCATTGACGAACGCATATCAAAAGATTGGCCAAAGGAAAAACTAAAACAACCGATTAAAGTCAAAAACGCCGACGGAACTATTAACCAAAATGGCATGATCACGCATCAAACTCATCTTATCTATTCTATCAATGGAAAATCATATGATAATTGGTTTATGGATCACAAACTTAGGGGATCAAGAAATCATCTTCGGAATACCATGGCTGGAAAAACATAATCCGACTATTGATTGGCGAAAGAAAACCCTCCAAATAGACGATGATTCGAAAGATAACAAACCGATTTGGCGCATAGCGCTAGATACTCAACAATGGGAGAAGACGAATATTGGATAAGAGTAAAACATCGGCGTCACAAGCGTTTGAACACCAAGCAAAACGCGACGAAACGCCGACTGTCTTACCACTTGAGTACCTTCCTTGGCGTCTACCTTGAGAAAAAAGCATCGGAGCGTTTCCCATCATCACGACCATGGGACATGCAATTGACTCAAACCGGATTTACACGAAAGTCAGCAAATCTACCCACTATCACTAAAAGAACAATCAACGCTCGACGAATGGATTAAAGAGCAATTAGTAAAGGATACATTCGACCATCCAAATCACCACAGGCGTCACCATTTTTCTTCGTTTCAAAGAAAGAAAGCGGTGCCCTTAGATGCCAGGACTATCGTTACCTTAACGAATGGACGATAAAAACGCCTATCACTACCCCTAGTCTCAGACCTATGACGAAATTAGAAGGTGCAAACTATTTCACTAAACTTGATTTGCGTGGGGATATAACAAACGTCCGGATTAAAGAAGCGATGAATGGAAAGTGGCCTTCATTACGAACCGAGGGTTGTATGAACAACAGTAATGTTCTTCGCCTTTGCAATTCGCCCTCGACGTTCCAGACCATGATGAATGAGTACTTTCAGGACATGAATTACGAAGGATGGCTCATTTCTACATGGATGACATTTTGATCTGTGGAAAGACAAAAGACGAAATACAGAAAGAACCGAAAGAGTCTTAGAACGTCTACAGAAGAAAGACCTATTTTGAAATTGGAAAAGTGCAAATTTTGCGTCCAAGAAGTCGAATTTCTGGGTATGGTCATTACGCCCGGTCATATTCAAATGGACCTGTAAAACTCGCTGGTATCAGAGACTGGCCAACCCCCACAACAGTCAAACAAGTCAGATCTTTCCTCGGATTCGGAAATTTCTATAGACGATTCATCGGCAACTTTGCTGCTATAGCAAAACCGTTGACGAACTTAACTAAGAAAAGCTTAACCTTCAGTTGGACGCTTGATTGTCAGACGGCTTTCGATGAATTAAAAAGAAAATTTTCGTCAATGCCAGTCCTACGCATGCCAGACCCACAAGGCCTTTTATCCTCCAGACAGACGCTTCCAATAAGGCCACTGGAGCAGTATTGAAACAAGCCGAAGCCTCCGGATCCCTTCATCCTTGTGGCTTCATATCACACGCCTTAACCGCGACGGAACAGAATTACCAATTATGACCGAGAACTACTGGCTATTATTAAAGGATTACAAGCATGGCGACATTTGCTGCATGGATCTCCGCATCCAATTATAGTCCATTGCGATCACAAGAACCTTTCGTTCTATAGAACTCCGCAACGGTTAACACCTCGACAAGCTCGTTGGTCTATGATGCTATCGGAATTTGACCTGAAAATAGAGCACGTACCAGGGACAAAAATGTTTGAAGCAGATGCATTATCCCGCCGTCCTGATCATATGAAAGATGATGACATACTGGACGATGTTATCATGTTACCCAATAACAAGTTCATTCGCCTTATTGCCACAGACCTTGCTCAGAAAATTCGAGATGCTACATCACTCGACAGTTTTGGAAAAACCATCATTGAAGTCATAGAAACGCAACACGCTCCACCTATTAAATCCAAACTCCAGGATTGGGCGTTTGTCGACGGCATCATTCGATACATTGACAGAGCATATATCCCTGATCTTGGAACACTCCGCACCAGTATTATCAAAGCGGTCCATGAATCACCCACTTCCGGACATCCCGGACGATTGAAAACACTGGAATTGCTACAACGAGATTACTGGTGGCCAGGAATGTATAAACACGTCAAGGAATGGATCACTGGATGCGCCACATGTCAGCAAATGAAGGTGAACACTCACCCCAATACCCCAGCCCTCCTACCAATCGGATCGAAGGCGACTCGACCATTTCAGCAAGTGACCTTGGATTTTATTACCGATCTTCCCATTTCTGACGGATTTGACTCGATTTTGGTCACGGTGGACCATGGTCTTACGAAGGGGGTAATTCTTACTCCTTGCAAGAAAACCATCGACGCACTAGGAACGGCAGACCTTTACATTTCCGAAATATTCAAGCGCTTTGGTCTACCAGACGTACTTATTTCAGATCGAGGACCGCAATTCTCAGCCAAGGTCTTCCAAGAAATTAGGAAAACACTAGGAATCGATAGAATGAGTACCGCTTATCATCCGCAAACCGATGGAGAAACGGAACGAGTTAATCAAGAACTAGAAGTATATCTTCGAATATTCTGTGCAAATGAAGCACACACTTGGAAACAACTATTACCAATCGCTGAATTTGCCCATAATAACCGCCATCACGATTCAGTTAAAGCATCGCCTTTCCAACTTATGTATGGAACAAACCCTGTTGCACTACCTACTGCGGCACAGAAAATGACGACACCTGCAGCAGAAGAACGACTACAGTTACTATGAAAGGCTAGGGAAGAGGCGCTTGCTGCGCATGAATTAGCTAGACAAATGGTGGCTAGACGAATCAGAGACAAGTCAATCAAATTCGAAATAGGAGACAAAGTTTGGCTTGAAAACAGAAACCTTAACATTCCATACCAGTCCAGAAAGCTAGCGCCAAAACGAGAGGGACCCTTCCCCATTGAGCAAGTTTTAGGACCAGTAACGTATAAACTCAAACTCCCGAAACAATGGCGCATTCATCCAGTCTTTCACACGTCACTCCTTATGCCATATAGGGAGACTGAAACACATGGACCAAATTACACGGCCCACCTCCTGATCTCGTAAATGGACAAGAAGAGTTTGAAGTTGAAGCGGTTCTTGCACACCGAAAGCGTGGAGCAGGATATCAGTATTTGGTTAAATGGAAGAACTACGGTCCGAATGACAATTCCTGGGAACCAGAACGCAATCTAGGCAATGCTGCGGACATCTTGCAAGCATATAAACAGAGAAGACAGTTGTAAAATACCCATGTCTCGCTACCGTAACCGCCGAATTCTTAAACAAAATATCCGATATACAAAGAAATACTGTTCTACTCGAGGACGGTATTCTCCAAAACTCTACGAAAGATTTCGAGGACGGATCATTAAAATTCCTATCTATCGTCCTCCAACATCTCCGTTAGGATTACCACGATTCTCTAAAATCATCCGAACACGAGCAGTCCGACAAACTGCACCTAGAGCTTCAAGACTAACCACCGGACATTTAAAACATCCACAAGGACACGTAGAATTCCCATTTAATGCTCGCCTTCATTATCTCCCAAAATACATGGATCTTACATTTGATCCCGAGGAATTACCATATTATCCCGAAGCCAGGTCATACCTTCCATCACCCAATATACCTTTGAATCACAGATACGAGGTGTACGCCGAGATGGCCCTTCGAAGAGAAGAACCTGAAAAATATGTTTTCGTTCAGGAGCTAAAACGCACTGGCAAAGAAATCGAAATATACCGCTGGGTTGCTGATCGGCATGTCCCAAATGCACAAGCCAATTTCAACGATGCAATGGACAGCCTGGATTTCCTGAACGCGTTTACTGATGACTCGGTTATCCCTGATGCGCCGGAACAAGCCGTCACACAAGGCAACAACCCTATTACAGACACCGAACATGAGAACGAGGTTTCCACCGTTACCAGGAATGAATTGAGCGAATCAGAAGAATCTGATGGAGAACTCGAATACATTCCCACCATCAGAGCGCCCGCGTCATCTTACCAATTTCAGAAGAAGAACTCCTGACTGTCAATTATGATGACGAGGTGTTCAATTGAACATAAAAGGACGCTCCAAAGTGCATCGGATTCCCCAATCTATCTGTCATAACCATGCCCGCTTTCTTCACCATCGTTGCTTATCTTATTGCCTTCGCCTTTGCCCTCCTGGTCACGGCATGTGGCCACTGTTATGTCGAACCAGTCGCCGTCCTATCACCCTTCCTCGCCGCCGCCCACGACCTCCCCCTCGAGGTCTTTGTTAATACCACCATCACCATCGACGACTTTGAATTTGCCGACCTCCCGGAGCTTCACGAACACCCGGCCGAACTCGCTGACACCGTAACTGTCCCCATTATACCCGTTCCGCCCACCGTCACTTGCCCTCGCAATGCTATGTTAGGCAATGTTAGCGACAATCTCGCCACCCTCATCACATACTTTAACCTGTTCTCCGAACCACTCGACTTCGTCACGGCACTGACTCTCACTACCGACCCCCACACCCTCACTTATGAAGAACGCGACGCAATGCTTGCTCAGGCAAAACAACTGCAGCGAGCAATTCAAAGCTTACAGTGGCGTGTGGAGACTGCCGACAAAGATGTCGGTAACATTATCAGCTGGTTGGAGTCGAGGCAGGATCACGGTTGGACGAACTCTTGGTAGAAGTCGGTGACTTCTCGCATACGAAGGGGGTAATGTTACAGTTCTCTTTCGTTTCGTCTCCATGTTTCAGCAAACAGTTTCATATCCATCTTTACTGCGCATTGTACAGCCTGGACGCTATCTCCTTTCGTAGTTACCTTCATATTCCCTTTCTCAGATAACTACAGCTTTATTTCCTTTTACGATTCCTTTGTTCTCCAAACGTATATAAGCTCCATGTACTGTAGAGTAACCTCAGTTCCAACTTAGACGAGTTTTGCTCTCAACCTCGCTTGAACTCGACGCTTCTCCTTCATCGTTCTCAAGACCTTTGTCATCGTTTGACTTAGCGTCTAGACTCTTTGTCCAGTGACTGGGAGCGGACCGAGACTCTGCTTGTCGCTGTTGACTTAGAACAAACTACGATGAGGGCATCGTCCATAACAAAACCCTTTTGATCCTCGTAGCATCAGCAAACTTGGGGTTTCCCCACAGTGCCCACAGTGTTGCAGGACTGGCAGACAAGTCACAGACTTCAAGTAGAATGTTTGCAGAAACCTGCAGTGCCCACAGTGCCCACAGTGAATCTGCAGTGATTTTGTAGTAACCTGGCAGTGAATTGGCAGAATGTTTGCAGACAGCTGCAGTGCCCACAGTGCCACAGTACTGACAGTGCTGACAGTGAATCCACAGTGAATCTGCAGTGAATCCACAGTGACCTGCAGTGAACCTGCAGTGATTCTGCAGCAAGCCTGCAGAGACCTGCAGTGAGTCTACAGTGATCTGCAGTAATTCTGCAGTAATTCTGCAGAGACCTGCAGAGACCTGCAGTGAATCCACAGTGATCTGCAGTAATTCTGCAGCAATTCTGCAGTGACCTGCAGTGAATCCACATTGATCTGCAGTGATTCTGCAGTGACATGCAGTGGCTGCAGTAATTCTGCAGTGACCTGCAGTGAATCCACAGTGATCTGCAGTAATTCTGCAGTAACCTGCAGTGGCCTGCAGTGACCTGTAGTGACCTGCAGTTAATCCACAGTGATCTGCAGTGAATCCACAGTGATCTGCAGTAATTCTGCAGTGACCTGCAGTGGCCTGCAGTGGCCTGCAGTAATTCTGTAGAGACCTTCAGTGACCTGTAGTGTGGCTGCAGTGAATCCACAGTGATCTGCAGTAATTCTGCAGTGGCCTGCAGTGATTCTGCAGAGACCTGCAGTGACCTGCAGTGACCTGCAGTAATTCTGCAGAGACCTGCAGTGACCTGTAGTGGCCTGCAGTGAATCCACAGTGACCTGCAGTGAATCCACAGTGATCTGCAGTGACCTGCAGTGGCCTGCAGTAATTCTGCAGTGACCTGCAGTGACCTGTAGTGGCCTGAAGTAATTCTGCAGAGACCTGCAGTGATCCACAGTGATCTGCAGTGACCTGCAGTGGCCTGCAGTGATTCTGCAGAGACCTGCAGTAATTCTGCAGAGACCTGCAGTAATTCTGCAGAGACCTGCAGTGACCTGTAGTGGCCTGCAGTGAATCCACAGTGACCTGCAGTAATTCTGCAGAGACCTGCAGTGAATCCACAGTGATCTGCAGTGACCTGCAGTGGCCTGCAGTAATTCTGCAGAGACCTGCAGTGAATCCACAGTGATCTGCAGAGATCTGCAGTGACCTGCAGTGCTCAGGCATGCTCGGCGCTGTGTCAAACGACGAAGGGTGTGGTTGAAAAGACTCTAGATTATGTTAGGACAGATCCCACACAACCACAAGCCTCTACTGAGGAGAGATATAGAGATAGAGTGTATTGACACAGTAGAGTAGAATACTGGGTGAGAGTAAACTATCTAGAGTCTTAGAGACTCCTACCTACAATGCACCACCTTATATACCCCAACCATGGTCTGCGCAGCAGCCTCATGCCCCTAGGGCTATGCGCGCACAGCAACGAAACCATGGCGACTATCTGCGCCCTCCCACCATGTCCGGATCCCCATTCGATCCTATTGTCTTGTTATCGGCACAGCCCCTGGCTGACTAACCGCTGACCTAATCCGATGGGCGCCTTGACATAGGGGTTGGCGCCTACGAGTC
>JAEBUS010000168.1:0-44329 GCA_023014475.1 Amanita pallidorosea | reverse complement strand
ACTACTGTTATGAGCTCAACACCCCATAACCACAACCCTTAACATCTCCCTAGGGGGCCCACAGGCCTCATCGCTGGCCAGAGGATAGAAAGAAGATGAGAACTAGATAGATTGGGCAAGAGGGAAACTATCTAGACCCCAGCTACAGGCCATGCCCATATGTGCAGCAACTGCAGCAGTGCCCAACCATGCACTACAAGAACAATAAGAGTGAGTCAGAGTTGGGAGTGCCAATGGGTCAAGGTGTTGCAAGGGGTCCTCATAGAGTAGTATATAAGTAGATAACTTGTAGGTCTCCCCAGACTTCAGATAGTTTCCCTCTTGCCCAATCTATCTAGTTTTCATCTTCTTTCTATCCTCCGGCCAGCGACAGCAAAAAGAAGGACCTCATAAGGGAATATATCTCCTGCACTGTTCACAGCATTCATTGCCTAAAATAAATATGATGAGTCTTGGGGAAATACAGGAGAGTTGAGACATCAACCCAAGATAACTGTTGCTGCATGCAGCTGAATAGTGGGGCTGGGCAATTGCGGTTCAAGTCACGTGACTTCCTTTTGCGGAAAGTGACCAAATTGGGCCAGTTTATTGTCCCACTTGTCATTCAAGCAGTTGTTGATGGTTTTGGCTCATTCTTTGTGTGCTCAAGTCTGTAAATTAACTGTATGTGCATGTGAAGGATGTCTATAGCCAACAAAACTGCCATAAATTGATTCAGGAGACCATATGAAATATACTAGTTGTCCACATTAGACCCTGATCCATACACATCCCCCATGTCTTCCCCTGTATCTTGGCTCACAGGATTGGCTGTGGTACCCTCTGCAGAAGGGTCAGCAGTACTATTTGACTGAGATTTGTACCACTCAATGCCAGCTTTTAGAGCCTCCCATCTGGCTGTATTATTCTTCAGATGACTCTTAAATTTGGGAACAATGTTGGTAGGGGCTCCTAAATTTCTGTAGAGCTGTAGTTGATCCTCCAAAGTTTTCATGTTCCAACTGAGCCTGGCTTGAGTGCTCTACAGCAGGGTAGACTCCAAGAAGATGACTCCTATGCTTTCCATCATCATCTAAAAAGTTTAGGTGATGTGCAACAACTTCAGTGTGCCTATGAGTTGTTGCATCACTGCTTCCAGTGACTCCAGTAGCAAGAGCTATCTGCATGCCTAACTGCATTTTTGCAGCAATGCCTCCTTCTGTAATTGCCCTTTGAACTGTGCGCCGGCTCATTCTCTGTGGAACATTCACCCCAACTGTTTGGCAGATTTTTTGAACCAAGATTCCAACAAAGTCCTGTGAACATCCAGCTGTAACCAGTGAACGAGCCAAAGCCCTTGCTTGAGGAGTGTAAACACCTTTCTTCACAAGGTCATATACATTCTGGTCCTTTTGTAGTTGACCAAGGGCTTTGGAAACAGCTCTCTTTTGAATTTCAGGTACTCAGTTTATGCATGCCTGAAGATTTCGAACAAGTGTCTTAGAATTCACTAATTTTTCCTTCCAGAATAGTACCTCAGAAGCATAGTCATCCATGAGGTCTGATAACTGTTCAGTTGCAGATGCATTGACTTCATTGCTTTTCTCCAGGAGATGAAGTGCTATATTGGCATCCTTCTGAGACGCTAAGTGCAAGTCTTGCACCATTTGAGTTGCCCCTTCAACTGCCCCTTCATGGCCTCTGTTCTCTGCAATTTCTTATGATCAACACAATACTTCTCATGCCACATATCCCCTCTCTCCTTAGCAGCCTGGACACTATCATGGGTTTTGTCAAGTAAAACCTTTGCTGTCTGCAGTGCAATGCCCTGTTCAAGAATCTCCACATCTTTCTCCAGCAATTCTTCTTCTGTAAGGGATAGTTTGTCCACAAGCTCTGATAGAGTAGGCTCCTTGTCAGATCCACCATCCTGAGTAGCAATAGGCTTTTCAAGCATTCAAAAAGTAATATGACCATCCTTGGGTAACATAGAAGCAAATCTAGCTTTTTGCATACTCTCAATCTGACCATTTGATCTCTTTCGTCCTTTTGGGGGAGCAACACCATGAGACATTGATACAAACAAAGAGTTTGAAAGAAGGACAAGGAGTTTTGAAGAGGATAAACAGAAACTGAGTGAATAGGTGAAAATAGAAGGAATTGAGCACCAAATTCTCAGTTTTGAGAAAAATAAGCTGTTATTGTGGCTTGAGCTTCATAAAAATGTATTTTAGAGTGGTTTACATGGTTTTATATTTTTATGAACTCACAGGATTGCAAGTGTTGACTATGAATGGATGTTCTGATTAAATCAGAATGTTTTTGAGATTTTACTGGAAGCTGGTCAAACAGCTGGTGGAAAATATCTATATTGGTCAAATATATACTATTAATTGCTTATATGCACACTATACATAGTATTACTCACCTGAACCAAGATATGGCTAAGCCAATGGCAGCAGCAAGAAAGCTTTCAATTCAGAGCAGATAAGGCTAGATTATTATATTGAAACACAATGTACAATAATATATTAGTTATTTACATTTAATAGATATCACAGATGCTCACCAGATAGCAAAATACAGCAGCAGCAAATTTAATTGCAATTAAATCACAATTCTTGAATTTCTGGCTGCAGCCTTAGTTGTGGGTCCCTAGTAGATGTATTTTAACATGGAGACCATTTACTATGGTCCATAGACCATCTGGGCACTCACCCTGAGCAATGGATCTAGTGGGATGATGAGAGTAAGAGCAGGAAGCAAGCTGCATCATGGATACTCCCAATTTGGATAACTCCAGCACAGCCACATACACCGAAATTTATTATTTTCAAGACATAACAAATGCAGCACTACAACATTCCACAAGCATTTCTGCAACTAATGTTTGCAGATACATATGCTTCTATTAATGTTTTGATCAGATTGTTCTCAGCAGAAATTCTGTTTTATTCAGTTTAAGGTGAGTAAAATCAGTACTTTGACCATATCTCAATGGGGATTTACAAAAAAAACATTGTGTTGAGAACAATCTCAAGCTAATTAGATTTAAAATATTTCTCTCACTCAGAACTTTTCCCTCCAAGGACAGGGGAATGCTGTAGTGATGTATCTGTAAACTGGGACAAGTTTTGCAGCTGTGTGGGGCTGTGGGAATGTTTACAAATCTATCTAATTTTGGTAATGATTGCGCGCTCCCATGAACAGGCACAAACCATGGTGGTGCTAGCACTACTGTTATAAATAATAATTTATTAAACAAGCTAAGCAAATGTAAGTAGATTGAAACACTTACTGTTATGAGCTCACACCCCATAACCACAACCCTTACATCTCCCTAGGGGGCCCACAGGCCTCATCGCTGGCCAGAGGATAGAAAGAAGATGAAAACTAGATAGATTGGGCAAGAGGGAAACTATCTGAAGTCTGGGGAGACCTACAAGTTATCTACTTATATACTACTCTATGAGGACCCCTTGCAACACCTTGACCCATTGGCACTCCCCAACTCTGACTCACTCTTATTGTTCTTGTGAGTGCATGGTTGGCACTGCTGCAGTTGCTGCACATATGGGCATGGCCTGTAGCTGGGGTCTAGATAGTTTCCCTCTTGCCCAATCTATCTAGTTCTCATCTTCTTTCTATCCTCTGGCCAGCGATGAGGCCTGTGGGCCCCCTAGGGAGATGTAAGGGTTGTGGTTATGGGGTGTGAGCTCATAACAGTAAGTGTTTCAATCTACTTACATTTGCTTAGCTTGTTTAATAAATTATTATTTATAACAGTAGTGCTAGCACCACCATGGTTTGTGCCTGTTCAGATGCATGCAGCAACAGTTATCTTGGGTTGATGTCTCAACTCTCCTGTATTTCCCCAAGACTCATCATATTTATTTTAGGCAATGAATGCTGTGAACAGTGCAGGAGATATATTCCCTTATGAGGTCCTTCTTTTTGCTGTCGCTGGCCGGAGGATAGAAAGAAGATGAAAACTAGATAGATTGGGCAAGAGGGAAACTATCTGAAGTCTGGGGAGACCTACAAGTTATCTACTTATATACTACTCTATGAGGACCCCTTGCAACACCTTGACCCATTGGCACTCCCCAACTCTGACTCACTCTTATTGTTCTTGTGAGTGCATGGTTGGGCACTGCTGCAGTTGCTGCACATATGGGCATGGCCTGTAGCTGGGGTCTAGATAGTTTCCCTCTTGCCCAATCTATCTAGTTCTCATCTTCTTTCTATCCTCTGGCCAGCGATGAGGCCTGTGGGCCCCCTAGGGAGATGTAAGGGTTGTGGTTATGGGGTGTGAGCTCATAACAGTAAGTGTTTCAATCTACTTACATTTGCTTAGCTTGTTTAATAAATTATTATTTATAACAGTAGTGCTAGCACCACCATGGTTTGTGCCTGTTCAGATGCATGCAGCAACAGTTATCTTGGGTTGATGTCTCAACTCTCCTGTATTTCCCCAAGACTCATCATATTTATTTTAGGCAATGAATGCTGTGAACAGTGCAGGAGATATATTCCCTTATGAGGTCCTTCTTTTTGCTGATGGAACCAATCCAACTGCTTAGTATGCTTTTTAACATGTCACATAATCATTTGACAAATGCAACCTTCAGCATAATCTTCTGGCTCTCAGATCAGCCCAGATTATAAATGATCTGACTGGTGCTCAAGCCACCAGGTACCTTGAAGGATATGGCATTCACATACCTCACCAAGTTGCCCATTGCACCCATGCCATCAAAGCTTACATTGGGTGCAGAGGGGGATGAACAGATTGGTGGATAATATTAATTCTAGGCACACTGGTCATTATTACTGTACATCATATAATGACATTCTTTTGTACATAACATAGGAATCCATTGAAACATAGACAGCAGTGCATACATTAGCTAAGTAAGGATTCCATGTTACTTACATTCCTAGCTAGGTTGCCTTAACTAAAGTTGTAGTTTGTTGTAAAATTAAGGGGATAGTCACTCAGAACACCCTCCTTATATATGTTTCAGAAACCCTAACCTAAGTACAGTGTAATCTACCTATTACATAATTCCAGTACTGTTAATGAGTCATTCTGAGTCTTTATCTATTCCTTCTAAGATGTTCTAAATGACATCATATCCTTCTATATGACTCATGTATGAGTCATTCTTATTAATAGATATTCTGTGACATTCTATATGACATGTTATGAGTCATATGAATCATTATGAGTCATTTATGACTATCAGTGAGTCATAGGATGAGTCATGTCACATAACTATGTCACATTGTCACATTGTCACGCATGCGTGACTTCTGTCACACTATTGGTCACATAAATGTGACATTAACTTTGTGACATATGTCACAAGTCACATGATTATGTTATGTAAGTTATTATGATTAAATATGAAACACTTAATTAAATAGTTATTCAATCTTATCTTTATTCAATAAGATATGATTAGATATAGATAAGATAATTGTTCATTCCATTAGTTAATGTAATGAATGTATCTAATCTTAATGTAACTAATCTTAATGTAACTTATTATAATAACTATCAGAGTTTCAACACTCCCCCTTGTTGAATATTTTATCAATTGTGTATTCCACATAGGTGTGACATGCTGTGGCATGTGTCATAGGTCATGTGATTATGTTATTATGATTAAATATGAAACACTTAATTAATAGTTATTCAATCTTATCTTATTCAATAAGATATGATTAGATATAGATAAGATAAATGTCCATTACATTAGTTAATGTAATGAATGTAACTAATCTTAATATTATAATAACTATCAGAGTCAATTTTGCACTGTCAATTGTACAAACTCACTGACAAGTGAACAGACTTGCAAATGGTTGAGAGCAGTGGTCATAGCAGATGCTATCCATCCATACCTGGTTTGTGAATTTGACTCAGCTTTCAATGTCCACACTATCACATTTCATTAAGTGTGCAGACACAGTATGTTTACACCTGTTTACACAATTCTTGGCACTTTCATGTGTGATCCATGAAAGTCAGATAGCACAGACCTTAATCTAGGGTTATGCCCAAACATGCTCATTTCTCCTTCACTCATTTCTCAAGCACTTTACTCTCCCCCACCTGAGATGCTTGGAGTCTGAGCTCAATCTGAGCTCAGTACTTGGACTGCTCAGACTCTGCTCAGATTCCAAGCTCAGATTTTAAGCTGCAGAGTTTGGCAGATGCACCACCAAATGTGCAACTTGGATTCCAAGCTCAGTCTGAGCCCAGTCTGACCTGAGTCCGAACTGAGTCTGAGCCAAGCTTGGAAAAATCTGAGCAGTCCTCAGACTGGCCTACTCAGACTGAACTTGGACTCTGAGTGGAGTATGAGTTGTCCAAGCTGGGGACTGGTGGGTCTGTAGCCAGCCATATATATATACTTTCTGTGACATATGTGACATATGTGACAAGACACAACGCGCGTTTGTTGATTGTCACATGTGACCAACATGTTCCCTCACACGCTCAGCATCACTACCACGCCTCCACCCCCTGCCAAAACCCCAACACACCTGTTTGCACCTACAACGGCTTGCTGCTCACACCCACTGGGGCTCAGACAATTGGTCTGGGCCCCCCATACATTTTGTTTCATTTTTGTTTCAGCTAACTAACTTCTTTTTAGTTTTTTTTATAGTTGTTTTTGATATTGACAAAACCCACTCACACCTGCCCCCATTCAACCACAGACTGCCCACCACCACGCCACATAACTGCTCCCATTGCCTACCACATCAACCACACCCACCCCCACACCCACCCCCACACACACCTGCACCTGCACCCACACCCACACCTGCACCTGTGCCTGCACCTGCCCCCATACCCGCACCCACAACCACAACCACCATTGCCCTCCACCATGTCCCATGAACCCACACATCATGGCTCCACCATCCCATTGCTCGCCCCATTGCCAGTCACCCACCCACCCCTCCGCTCACCCCATACCTTGCCCCATCACCCACCCACCCCTCCACCTGCCCACCCCTTCACTTGCCCCATAGCTCCCATCACCCACCCCAATGCACTTTGTCACTCGCTCAGTCACTTGCCCACCCCAACATCACCCTGTCACCCCATTGCTCACCAGGAGCCTCCCCTCCTGCCCCATCACTCACTCTGTCACCTGCCCACACCTTCATTGCCCCATCGCCCACCCACCCCTCCACTCATCCACTCTGTCACTTGCTCCATCACTCCCACACACCAGATATGGCAAACTAGATTACTGCTTGCACTTTGTTTATAACTAATCTTTTATAGTTGTTTTTGATATTGTAGAAAATAATATGTGTGGGGAACATATCCACAAGTGGGATGTGTGAGTGGTGTGCAATATCTGGTGCGCAAGACAGTGGGTGCAAAGTGTGAGACAGTGTGAGACACCAGAAGTTGAGCATGTGAATTATTCTTCAGATGAGCATATGCAGGGGCAGCAGACTTTTATTATTAAGTGCCCTACTGTACTTATATATGGTAATTTACTTCCATACTCATGCACAATTCTGCTGCATCATTTCCAATGCACAGATGTTCCAATTAGCACTGCACATCCAATATGCACAGCAGTTCCAATATGCACAGTGGCTCGAATATATCTGATGCTCGCATAATCCCAACAGATATCAATGAACCCACTGCAGCCACAGCCACCCCCATTTGACCATGGACTGCCCACTGCCTTTGCACACTAACCTGCCACCATGTCATGTAACCACTCCCACCACTCCCACATCTTTGACTACTGGCTGCTGACCACCCCCTCAACCCCTCATCTCATCCACCAATTGCCAACAGCCACCACCCATCTACTGAATGCCTTCCTGTTTTTTCCCACTCCCTGTTGCATCACAACCACACCCACACCCACAACACCCACCATTTGACAACTGCTGACTTGTCATATATGTCTATAAATGTTTATACTTTGTAAATATATTATATTATTTAAATATTTCCAAGGTTGAATGAAATGAGACTTGGTATTATAATCTCCAACTTGTGCAGGAATGCTCCATTAAGATACCAGCATTTCCTGAGGCATGTCTTATCAAGCACAAGGAAACATACCACTGGACAATCACATTTTGACCTGGCCACAGACCATTTCCTGAGTTGTGTTTCAATTGCACTTGCAAACATTATAGTCTATCTCATGCTTCAAGCTTCTGTTCAACTCATGTGACAGCCACACACATAACATGAACTGATGAACCAACAAGGGCATGGTGGTAAACATGGAATTCATCAATGTCATCTGTGTCATGGTGACAGTCACCTTGCAACACAAAGAAGTCCTCAGTTGCACTGCTTGGTGGCTCACCATCCAACTTTGTGTTTGGAAATAACCATAACAAGCAATACTGAGCAGCAGTGAGAAGCAATGAGAGCAGTTTGATGCAAAACAAGACCATTGAACTTCTTGATCTGCTCATACAAGTTTGACCTGGCCAGTCCCACTCTTGGTTCACATTGTAGAACCTGTCATTTCATCCATAAGTATCACCCAGTCTCAAAATGCATCCAAGCATGCAGCACTTGATCCACCTGTATCTCAATACTCTCAACTAGCACTTGTCTTGCTATCTGCAGCTCCCTGCTTGCCACCAGTTGTTCTCTCAGTTACCTAGCAGCACTGGGCACCTTCTGGAACATTCCCAAGGTCCATTTTCTCATATAGATCTCCATGGACATGCACAGCAATGACTGTCCATGGCATAGTTATGATGCAGCATATGACTGCAGATTACTCAGTCAATACAAATACTCACTCAGCACTTGAAATGACACTTACACATAGAGTAGATAGTGGATAAGCCACATGTATAAACACTGTAGCTAATCTACATTGCATTCCCTTGCATCCTAGCTGGCCTACCAGCACTACTCCAAAACAGCACATATAAGTTCTTCCTTACTTAGCACCACTGCATTGCCATCTCCATGCTTCAACAATTTTCACAACAGTCCCCTTGCCCCCTTATCTACTTCCTCCCACAATTCACTTCACCACTTCCAAACCTATGTACTCACCTGCCAACACCTCTGAATTCGCTAGTTTAAACTAACATTATCTAATCTTGCATGCTTATGTATCTATCACAAGATAGGTGGTCAAAAGACAAGGAATACAGATAAACACAGATAGTACATATTTACATTGATACACATATCTAACATGGCACAATACTCCCAGAGCATCCTCAACAAGACAGATTGCAACCTGCAACATGAGATCAGGATTTTGGCTCCAAGAGTCCAAAAGCCATCATATGTACATTGATACACATATGTAAACATGGCATAATGCACCCAGAACATCCTCAACAAGATGCCAGACTGCAACCTACAACATCAGATCAAGATTTGGGCTCAAAGAGGCCAAAAGTTATCATATGTATTGATACACATATTTAAACATGGCATAACACTTTATCCTCTTACCTCATACACCCAGAACATCCTCAATAAGATGCCAAGACTGCAACCTGCAAGATCCAATCAGGATTTGGACTCCAAAGGTCCAAAAGTCTTCTTCAATCTGAGTGGAATCCAAGTCCAGTCCAAGTCCAGTCCAAGTTCAGCTCGGATTGAATGGTGAAAGTTCCCAACTTGGACTGAACTTGGACTGGACTCAGATTCTACTCAGATTATTAGCACTTTTGTGACTTACTTGGACTGAACTCGGACTGAGCTCAGATTCCACTAGGATAGGTGGGGGAGTGTTAAGTGCTGCATTTCTCCTACATATTCATACTGTATTCTAATAACTCATATGGCAAATAACTCCCATAAAGTGAAGCTGCTGCTTGGAAAGCAGTTGGAGTCCACATCTCAAGCCACTGGCCAAGCAGGGTCATCAACTGCTGCCTCTGTCCCAGTTTGTGCTAGTATCCTGGTGGCCTTGGATTGTCAAGAAGAAGAGGAATTGTCAGATGATTCTGATGATTCCTCTGGGGGCACAAACTTAGGCTCTGATGACAATGGTGGTGAGTGCAGTGCATCTGCACATAATATTCAAAAGCACAGTGCAAAGGTATGTCTATGAGCTAATATTTGCTTTATATGCACTAACGTGCATTGAAAACAGTCAAAATTCACTATAATTTTATGTTATATTCTGCTGCTGAAATGAAGAAGTTAAAAGGACAATGAACTGGAAAGGCATCATCTAATGAACTCTCTTCTGATATGCCATGGTCAACTTTTATGAAGAACTGAAGATACATGCTGCAAAACTTTATTCAAAGCCAATTCTTGATAACCTGCATAATTTTCAAATCAACTACACTATTCCCTGAGTCTCCACCAATCTCCTTGCTTTAGAAGGTGAAACTGATTATGAACATTTGATTGAGAACATCATTAGCAGCAAGAAGAAGGATATATTGATAAAAGTTCAAATTTCTGAATTGCAGGTGAGCACATACTTCTGGGCACATTCAGCTGTATTTCTAACTTTATTCAACCATGAAGATTGTGTTGGGCAAGTAGAATATAAATCCAAATGAATCTGGAATTGAGCCCCCAAGGAAAAAGCAAAAGAAAGGACAGTCATTGAGTAAGGTATGTATCTTTTCTTATAACTGATGTGTGATGGCTCATTGTGTTGGTATACATGGATAGATCTGACATTTTACCTGAAAATCAAGCTTTAGATGAAAATGTAACAAAACTATGTAAACATTGGATGTGTAGCCTCACAAGCTGTTGATCCAATCATCTTCATTTCTGCCAATGGGCTGCATTTATACCTTAGCCATGAACATCTTGAAAAATGGGCAGCAGCAATGGTATGTTAGTTAATTGACCTTATTCATGTTATATTGAATAAGCTGCAAAATGACAATTTGGCAACACTTGAAATGCCCCCAAACATCATGCTCTTTGATGCCATCTCAATGCAAAAGCTTGTTTCCAAGTCTCCAGTCCTTCAAGCATGTCTTGACCAAATTGCTAAATCAAAAGGTCAAACACCTGTACCTGCCCTTCCTGGTGGAAATGCTCCAATTGTCAACTTTGTCCTTCCAAATAACATGTTTGCACCATTTTCCCAACAACCAATGTTCCCTTTCACAATTGTGCCCACTGGACAAATGCTCCAGTCCAGCTCTTTGGCCAGTCTCATTCTGGCTGGATATCAGGCCAGGCCAAAGCAACTCATTCACAAATTTTGTCATTCTTATGGCCTCTCCAATAGCATACTTGAAAGATTCAACCAAAATGCTTTCACCAGCACTCATGCATTTCATCACTTGACTGAGTCAGATCTTCAGGTCATGAATTTCAAACCTGGAGAAATCATCAACATCAAGGATGTGGGCAACCAAGATTGGTTGACCCTCATTTCTCCATGAGACTACATTATTCATCACATACAGACCTTCATGTATTCATGATTGATGATCCCTCACATAATATTAGAATGTAGCCATTCCTTTGACACCCATACACACTATGTACATGTATGTTAGAAATAACCTGCATGCATAATGTACCCAATTGTGTCCTCCATTGTGATAATATCCATTATTTCCATCAAATCTAAGAGCAGACCATTTCCTTCATGTGACAGGATATCGCAATGCTAGATCACAACACAAGGCAAGCCTTATCAATACAAATATAGTCTGGTCTTGAGTCATCACTTGGATACAAATGTTCTAAGAAGTCCAAGATATTGGTTGGTGACTCAGACTTTGCAAATTTGGCCCATGCCACAACAACCCCACATGGAGCACATCTGGTTTCAACACAGTAGTATCTAGATGGCACAAAGGCATCTTTGTTGCTACTTGTGCCAGTTTCCACATCATGTGGCTGTTGCACCTGTTGATTGGCTTGCATCCATGGCCAAGTATCATCTGACCGCCTAATTGCCCTTTTATATCCATCCAGGTTCCTCTGCCTGTGGTTTCTCATATATTCCCTGGTGATGCTGACAGGCCAAAGTGCCCTGGACCTTCATGTTTGAGCAGTTAGCAACATGACACACTGCTCCATACATATCTTCATGTAATGCACAATATACTCCTCCATGAGCATTCAGCAACTTGGATGTGCAGTCTTTATATGCACATACTGTATGTCCCATTACAATTCCATCCAATACAACCATTTTTACTGGTGATGCACTTGCTTGGACTGCACCTCCAACACTCCTGTACTCCTCTGTGCATTCACTACAGGCATGCCCATTGGCTGCCCTAATCAAACCACCCTCTCCAGTACTTGATAGGCTTCCTTTGTCACTTCATCAATGGCTAGATTGTCTCTCATACTCAAGTCAAGGTCAGACATGGACCCCATGAATCTTATTGACTCTTGCAGTGGATGCATGAAAGTTATAGACACCATTCATAACTGCAGATGTAAACTGTCGATCAACCCATAAATTGTGACCAATCTTTATGTATTTTGCTGAGTTGAGGTACACTCTATCATACTGGGGTGGTTGATTTGAAGGTGTACGCTCATGATCTGCATAGTATGTTGTCTTGCAATGCTGACAATGCCCAGATAATACTTGCACATCTTCATAAACACCAAAGTCTTTGACTAAAGTGACCAAAGGAATGTCTCTTATCTTTGTAGACATAGGAAGAGAATGTGGTTTGCATGTATTTGTCTCACATACAACAGCTTCTGGACATATAACATGGATAGGTTGTATGTCCTTGTGTGAGATGGGCTTCAGCTTGCCAGTAAAATGACCTGACTTATTATATGGGTGAAGTTTGAGCAATTTGGCCAATTTATCAAGTTGCAATGCCACTGCCACTGTCATTTGCTCATCATCCATGTCCTGCTCATCAATTAGATAATTATTATCTTGTTCAAGCCTTTTGTGCAAGGGCTTTTATCCATGAAGTGGCAGTTGTGGACCTTTCTTTCATGAACTTTTTTTTCTGCTGACGCCCATGCAGGAGCTCTTTACTGTCCCCCCCTATTCCGATCGGAGTCCGATGAAAAAAAGTCATTAATAGAATGGCAGTAAAATTCCTATTTCACTCCGATTTGACTCCGATCCCAGTCCGACCATTTTATCGGAGTCAAATCGGACTAATCGGAGTCTGATAGGAATATATCACATACATTAGAAACTATTCTAAGAAATGTACATAACTGTAATCCATTACAATAGTCCGATAAGAATATGTCACATGTCACATGTCGCATATCACATGACCATTGAGCAGATGGTCTGTGCACACCTGAAAGGATATAAGGACAGCCAGCCATGCCCACTGAACCCCCATTCCCCTCGTCGAGAACTGATTAGTAATACATATTAGTAAGCCATGTAATGTGAGATAAGTAGATTACATAAGTAGATAAGTAGATTACATAAGTAGATAAGTAGATTACATAAGTAGATAAGGAGATTGCCTAAGTAGATAAGGAGATTGCATAAGTAGATAAGTTGATTACATAATTAGATTAATGTAGATAAGATTGTATATGTAAGCACATGCCTATATCAAATTTCCACAACTTTAAAGTTTCTCACATGTCACAAGACTTTTTCACAATTTACAACAGTTAGAAAAGTGAGAATTGTCACATGACCTATTAACAAAAAATGTAGAGGGCATGAGTCTGACTAAGAATATGAAAACCAGATAAGTGTAAACCTGGTATTCACAGAGATAATTGCAATATACTATCAGGATTCCGCATTTTTTAGCACAGCCACTGCACTCCAATGTACCAAAGTCATATTCATGACATGCTCTATTAACAAAAGTTGTAGAGGGGGAAATCCAATTCTATTGATGGTATAAAATCATAAATAAACAAAGAACTTCATGAGATATAGCCCTTTCTTTCAAGTTTTTGTGACAATGCCAACACACCACACTTGTCAGATCATAACATCTTCTATTAATCAAAAATGTAGAGCAATCAAATTTGCCTTGGTGGTGATATTCAAACATATGCAAACAAAGAATGTGTTGAGTTATCAGTAACTTTTTTATTCTGTGTGCAACAATATTGCCACTGAATCCAGGGGTAAATCTTCATAAACATAGTAAGCAAATATACACAATGCAGTATTTCTTTTATTTATACAGTGACTCAAAAAAACCCTTTCAATGTTGCCAGCTTCAGGAAGAAATGACTTATACCTCATCAGATAAAGTTGGGAGAAATATCAAAAAATCAGGGTAGATTTTCTACCATATCAGCATTATGTAATAAATCACATGTTACATAAGCACTGTTTTTGATGAGATAAAAATGGCTTGGTTGGCCCACCTCATTGAAAGGGTTTTTTTGCCAAAGTGCCAGAGTGCTGGATCACATGGCTTTGTTGACAATATTATGTGACCATGTTGAATGTGAGTGGATAACATTATTTTTTGAACTTTAACCAGTTCCATAACCATCATGCACACCCTTTCACAAACCAAACAGCAGCATATCCTCTCTCTACTTGATGCTGGCCACACACCCTCTCATATTGCTTCTACCACTGGCTACAGCCTCAGTACCATCTCCAGACTTTGCACCAAGCATCATTATCACCTCTCAAAATCCATTGGAGGTCATCCTAAAAAGCTTTCCCCTACCATGTCAGGTCTCAGCAGTGAAGTCATACCACACCTCAGCTGGACTTTGTTATGGACAGTGCCCTCATTGTGGTTTGTTCTAAGTCAACAGTGACAAGCAGAGTCTCGGTCTGCTCCCAGTCACTGGACAAAGGTTCTAGATGCTAAGTCAAACAATGATGAAGGTTCTGAAGACAATGAGGAAGAGGAGAGCATTGAGATTAAACAAGGTTGAGAGCAATACTTGTCTAAGTTGGAACTAGAGAACTACAATATATGATGTGGGTTTGTATACACTTGGAGAACAAAGGAATTGTAAAAAGAAAGGGTTTATTAGCTACCTTGGAAAGGTAATGTGAAGGAAGCTATAGAAGGAGATAAATGTCCAGGCTGTGCTATGTGCAGTTGTATGAGTAATGATGATAAAGTAAAATGTTCCACTGAGTCAGGAGCATGACAACAAAGGGAAACTGTAACAGACTTACATCACTGCTCCTTTGTCCACCACTGCCTGGTCATTGCAGCACCACCTCAACCACCACTTGTGACCTACCAATGATGCCATAGAATTTATTCAATTCACTTGAATGGCACATTGGCACATCACCCATCTCAACCCACTGTTACACTTCCTTTTCATCATGGACTATTATATTTACATCACTGCTGCAATATATGTACTATATTGGACACTATGTCTCTCATCATGTATAGAAAACTCTGATGTACAGTAGAATTTCCAGTGCTTAATATCATCATCTCCCTTCCACATCATCTTCAGGACCTTTGTCACTGTTTGATTTAGCAGCTAGAATCTTTGACCAGTGGCTGGGAGTGGACCAAGACTCTGCTTGTTGCTGTTGACTTGAAACAAATCATGACAAGGGCATTGTCTGTATCATCCACAACATCCAAATGTCCCAAACATGGAGCAAACATGATAAAAACATGAATTGTGAGCCACACAGCATCAACAATGTATGACCAGACTCCACATGGACTGCAGGTGAGCTGGGCAGGGAGTACAGGTCTGGTTTGCACAGACCTGGACTATATGTACCTGGATGTTACATGGACTTGACTCTACCCAGACACATGGCTGAGTGCAAAGTGCTGTGTCTTATGTACTGCATATGACATTTTCCATATTTTACAACACACTTGCTCCTGCTACCATTTCTTTCCTCTGCTGCCCACTTTTCTGCTCCCTCCTGTTTCCTCCTTGCCTCCCCACTTACCTGTTCCTCCTTGTCTTCTCTCTCCTCTTCTCCCACTCATTCCCTCCTCATTGCTCAGCACCTGCTCACTCACTCACTCCTCCTCCCTCCTCTTTCCTCCCTTGCCTGCTCACTTCTCTCACACATTCCCTCCTCACCTGCCCCTCTATTATTTAGCTTGCCCTTCCATTACTTAACTGGATGGCTGACAGGGTGGCTAATGGGTGGATGGTCATTGTGCTAGGTGGCTGTCTGGGTGGCTAGCCATTTTGGCTGGTGGTTGACAAGGTAGCTGGTAATTTGGGTGTGTGGCTGACAGGGTGGCTGGTAATCTGGCTGTGTGGCTGACAGGTGGGACAGCATATGCACAATAGTTATAGTCATCATGTTTGTACAAACTATGGTAAACAACCATACATATGTTATCACACTTGTAGTGAGAGTAGTGAAAGAAGTAGTTGGTCATTTGGGTGGTGGTTGGCAAGGTGACTGACAGGGTGACTGACAGTGGCTGATAGGGTGGCTGATAGGGTGGCTGGTAATTTGGGTGTGTGGCTGACAAGGTATGAGACATTATATGCACAATGGTTATAGTCATATCATGTATGTACAAACATTGGTAAACAACCATACATATGCACATATCACACTAGTAGTGACAGTAGTAGTGAAGAAAATGACTTGTAGAAGTTGTATTTGTATCATATTAGAGGAGAATATGTACTATGCAGCTTGAAACTTATACAAAATATATCAATCAAACATCAACAAACAATGCAAAACATGTTTCTTAATATTTGAAGTCTTTTTGGATTTTTTCATCGGAGTCCTATAGGAGTCCTATAGGAGTCATTGGAGTCCTATCGGAGTCTAATCGGACTGGGGGGGGAGGGTAAAGTATTGCCCATGCAGACTCAATAGCTGCACATTTTCTGTTATGCTGAACAAAATCACCAGAACACTTGTCAATGAGATTGATGAGCTAAAGTTCTGCTCAATAAAAGTGCTGAATGCCCTGAATGTTATGTCTGGGAATGGCCTCTCATTCACTGGAGCTGCAGAGACCAAGGGAATAAATAGTAGCATGGCCAGTATCCCCATAATCCATGTAGACCTTGGAACATGAAAATCAACCTGCATAGTCTAAAAAGAAAGCCAATACTGTTACATTGAACTACAGAACTCCATTCATTTACATATCTGCTTACATCTTTCCCTTGCTCCTAGTCAAGTGCTTCTTTGAGCTGAGGTCATCCTTCTCTCTTTTCTTCTTCTTCTTCTTCTTGTCATTCTCATTCCTCCTTTTTCCCTTTGCTTTAGCTCTTTGATCCTTACCACCCAACCAGTTCTTCAGGTCTTTGAAGGAATGTGAAGTTTTCTCTTCCCCCAAATCTCAGCAATTTACTCTCCCCCTGTCCAAGTGGAGTCCAAGCTGAGTCTGAGGACTCCGAGTCCAGTCCAAGCTCACTCCGAGTTGAATATAAAGATCCTAGGACTCTGAGTAGACTCTGAGTTCAGTCCAAGCCCAGTCTGAACTAGGACTGAACTAGGATTGAACTCAGTCCTAGCTCAGTCCTAGCTCAGTCTGTTACAGTTCTCTTTTCGTTTCATCTCCGTGTCTCAGTAAACCGTTTCATCATCATCATTACTGCGCAGTGTACAGCATGGACGCTATCTCCTTTTCGTAGTTACCTTCATATTTCCTTTCCCATACAGCTGCAGCCTTTATTCCTTTTGGCCATCATTGTTCTCCAGATGTATATAATCCCCATGTACAGTAGAGTAACCTTAGTTCCAACTTAGATGCTTAACCTTGCTTGTGTTATGAGCTCACGCCCCTAAGCACAACCCTACAATCCCCCCTAGGGGGCCCACAGGCCTTGTCGCTGGCCAGAGGATAGAAAGGAGATGAAACAGAGATAGATTGGGGTAGAGGTAAACTATCTGAAGTCTGGGGAGACTCCAGCTACAATGTTCCTACTTATATACTACTCTATGAGGACCCCTTGTGACTCCCAGACCCACCGGCACTCCCTCAGCCTGACTCACTCCTATTGTTCTTGGTGAGCATGTGCTTGGGCGCTGCCGCAGTTGCTGCGCACATGAGCGCATATGGGCGCGGCCGCTCTGACTCCACTCATAGACCTCTTCTGGACTGCTCTAGACCCTGACCATAAGGAGCAATGCCTTGAGGCATTGTGCGTTCCCTTTATAGACATGCGCGCTGTCTTGCGCCTTCGTCTGATGCGTGATGGCTTGATGCGCTGATCCTCCTGATGCACTGATGCTGAGTGTGATGCCATCAAGGTGGCGATCCACCTTCCTAGTCCAGCTGTCCTTCCGTATATAGTATTGGATGGTTTCTCCAACCATCGTCTTGCCCTCTGGTGAGCGCTCCCATGTGCTGACTCAACCATTGGTATCCCATAGTGTCCTGTAAGGCCCCAGGCCTGTTATAACGTGTATACAAGTCATCCCAGATGACTGTAAGGTGAAACTGAATTTGAGGGCTAGGATTGCGATCCTAACAGCTTGATCTTGACACACTCTTTTCTGTTATGAGCTCACACCCCATAACCACAGCCCTTGCATCCCCCTAGGGGGCCCAGAGGCCTTGTTGCTGGCCAGAGAGTAGAAAGGAGACAGAACACAGATAGATTGGGCAAGAGAGAAACTATCTGAAGTCTGGGGAGACTCCCCCAACCTGTCTGCCGTGTTATGCTCATCATTCCCCCCCACCGCTTGAGCCTGCCTTGGCTCATATCAACAACATCCTTGACAAAGAGGACCTGGCACATGCCCTGGATTTATATGGTGACAGTGACCCTGCCAATAACTCTTATGCTACATGATTGGTTTTGCTCACGAATTCTGTTTTCTCTTTTTCAATGCACAACGCTCCTTTACAATGCTCTCTGCACTCCTAGATAAACTTCAGTCTGATGTCAACATCATCTTCATACAAGAATTCCCAGTCCATGACCTACACAGAGTCACTTCTACATCATGATCCGAGGGCAACCTCATCTGGGGGGGACCCGCCCACCCAGCCTGGGTAGCCATTGAGGGCCACCAAGACATTCACCCTTCATTGCAGATCACAGTCTACATCCACCGCACTCGTGTTGATGCCGTCTACCACCTCTCCATCAACACCTTCCTTTTTCCTGATCCTAACATCATTCTGTTCTCACTCACTTGCCCTGTGGACGGTTGTATGCACTCCTTTATTAATGTTTACAGAAACCCTGTGCATTGGTGCACTTTGGACTCTCTTTTGGCCCACCTGGATCAAGTCCTGCATTTGGCAATCCTTCAAGGCGACTTCAACTTACACTCCTTTGCTTGGGACGAACTGGTTCTCTGCAATGATGCCCAGGCTGGGGATCTCCTGGCAGCATGCTCTTTGACCAGACTGCAGTTCATAAATGACTGCACCATGCCTTTGTGGTACCAGCACGGGGCCATCCCACGAGTCCTGGATTTGGTGTGGGTCTCTTCGGAGATCTGCACTGATATGGAATTTTTGGACCTGGCCCTCGCTGGCCCGTGCTCTGACCACCAACAGCTTTTGCTGACCTTCACAGTGGATGGCTCCCTTCCGGTGGTGCTGCACGCACCTTACATCCCAGCTGGGTCTGATGCTGAGGCTTCCTTCATTCTTAGGTGTTTGACTATTGCTTTTGGTACAGGCTCAGCACAAGAGCACTGTGACGTGCTGTACAAGGGACTTCAGGATGCCTGGACCGCTTTTGCACAGACCCCCAAACCTAACAGCAAACCAAACTGCTGGTTCTTCAGCGACTGTCAGGCAGCTTTGGCCACAGTCAAGGCCAACCCATCCCCTGCCAACAGGGCTTGCTTCTACGCCACTTGCAGAAAGGCCAACACCGCTTCTTTGACAAGAAGATTGACCACTGCGCTGATGGTGACCCTTGGGGATGCCTGGTGTGGACAAAGGACCACTCCCCTCCCCAATTCCCCTGCGTGGAGGTGGGTGGGGTCCCAGTTTGGACCCTGCCGGAACTCTGGCATGCTGCACACAACCAGTTTGTTGGTCAGCAGGCCCACTGCCCACCAAATTGGGATTTCATCAACACTCTTCTGTCACAGCCCACTCGTCTCTGGCATCCTTTCTCGATTCATGAAGGATGCGAGGTGGCTCAGCCTGAGTGTGATCCAGAGAGTGAATGACCATATGCCTCAGCCATCAAGCTGCTGCAGTCACAGGCACCCTCTTGAATGGGGCAAAAGTGATTAGCTCCGTCTTGGTGGGTTCAAAGACTATACTGATGTACACAAAAACCCTGGCAGCAAACTCATACGTGCATTCCAGGGCATGAAGGTTCCGGTCTAGCGAGGTGTTGGCAGTGACCTGGAAGGGGAAACATGTCCTGAGCAGAGGGGCAATGTACAAGTTGGAGATGATAGGTGAACTGGGGCAGCCCTGTGGAGCTCCAAGCCCACTGTCATAGGTGCTGAAGAGGTGCAGCCCCACACAAAGGAAGTCATGTGGTCCGAGTAATACAATCCGAAGAGGGCCAGGAGCAGCTCCAGGAAACCTTGCTTGCACAGCATAACAATGAGGACGTCCTGTTGAATAGATGGGAAATACTGGGCAGCATCAACTGCCAGGCAGGATGTGTACTTGCCAGCATCTTGGGCCTGCTGTTCAGGCCCCCAAACTGAAGCAGGTGGAGGAGGTCATGGCGAATGGCATCCAGCTGTAGCCGAAGTGTGATGATCTTCATGAAAAGTTTGCCAAAGCAATTGAGTAAAGTGATGGGCTGGTAGTTCTTCATCTGCGTGTAATTGTTGGGCTTTGACTTGGGGATGATGACTGTGGAGGAGTCCTTAAACTGCGTGGGCCAATGGCCTGAGACATAGATGATGTTGTACAAAGTGAGAAGTGTGTGCATGAATGCGTCATCCCGCAGACAGGCCTTGACTACTTTCCAAGAGACGTGGTCCAGTCCTGGAGCAGAGGAGTTTGCTGGAGCTTCCCTAACTCTATGGAATCCCAGGACTATGACAAACATCAAGCCATGTTTGGTCTGGAGATATTTAGGATTTTTCTTTGACACTAAGTTATCTTTTGATTACCACATTCAATACTATACTAATAAGGCCCTTTCACATGATTGGGAACGCAGTCCGGGGCTTACCAACTTCTAGGCGTGTGCAGATTGTCAAGTCTTGCATTTGGCTGACCCTCTTGTATGGTCTCCCCCTTTGGTATCAGTTGGGGGGCAAGGGTGTCCAGAAACATCTTCACCAGTTACAAAGGGCACAGGGCACAGCCGCCATCTGGGTGTCAGGTGCCTTCCGCACCACCCCCACCAGCTCCCTGGAGTATCTCTTGGGACTCCCCCCAGCATGCATTACATGTGACATGCTTTTGCAACGTGCTGTGGTCCGACTGTCCACACTCAATGCCAAGCATCCATTGAAGGTCATTGCTCCCTTTGTCATCCTGCCAGCACATACACATGCCCAGGCATGGTCTCACACATGGAATACCTGCCTTCCTGCCAATCCTTTCTTGGTCTTCACAGCTTTGGCCCAACCACTGGACAAACCCTTTGCTCCGACCAATGCCAAAGACGTACTTGGGTGTAGGCTCCTCAATCTCTATGAGGGCAGCCACCTTCAGTTCCTAAACTTTGACCACCCCCCTATTGGGGGTGAGGAATCACAGTGGTCACTGTGGTTCTCTTCCTTCCTCAACACACTTGCCGGGTGGTGGTCCTCTGCAGATGTCATCCTCATTGTGACAGACAGTTCTTTCATGGGCAGCATAGGCATATCCAGCTTTGTCACCCCTCATGCTTCTGAAGCTTGCTGCGTCCCAGCCACATCTTCCTACACTACAGAAATGCAGGCACTGGAGATGTTGGCCTGACACCTACTACTCTCCAGGACTATTGGACACCATGTCATTTTAGTGGACAACCAGGCCGCTGCAAAGGGGGTTTTCTGTTGAAACAGATGTAATCCATTACACACATGATGTGTTCCACACTGTGGGAAACATCTCAGATGGGACCGATCTTATCTAATCTGTCATATAATCAATGTTTGTACATGTGGACATAATTATAGAGTTAGACAAATATTATAGAGTTTGACATGTGTCAAACTCAGACAATAGTGCACCATGTGCATGACTGTGCATTATCAAGCACAATAGAAACAATCAGTCAGCACTACTAATATTGCTGACATCAGACCAGTAGATAGACTGTATAAATACCTAAGTACTTAGACATCAATCTACATCCTCTGCTCTACTAAGTGATCGCTCTACAGCAGACTTAAGTGACTACTACAGCTACAAGTAAGTGTTACTTACTTAGCTCTACTATTCTGCTGTGCTCCTGTCAGTTGTTGCTTTGACAGGTTATGGGCCCCATCTGCTTGCGGACCTGATGGCTGACCTATGACATCATTTCGCTTATAAGCGAAGTGGCTGTGCACACCATGCTGTCATCGCACAGGAGACAGTGTCACCCACTTTTGGTACTCACCAAACAGGTAATCAGGTTTGTTAGTAGCACCCATAGCTGTACAATACTGTAATCACCATCATGATTGCTGACGTAACCCTGGGAACTCACTGGTAATATGAGTATGCCTCGATCTTGACAGAGATCTGCAGGCACCACCTGGAGAGGTGTGAAAATAATACTTAGTATGGCAAACTATACCAGCCCCAGGTTTCTGTGTCACCCCGGTTAATACCAAAACCATAACTCCGGATCTGTTGATTTTATCCAGATCTGGGCTGGATGGTGAATTCCAGCTTATCAACATTCTCCAGATTTAGGGCCGTCTATGATGGATAAAGATCAGATTGGGTTCTGTCCTGTCCCCCGATCAAAAGGCTTTGCGCCCCCCTATTGGCTGTGAATAATTAAGTGCTTATATCAATATATGGGTTTTCATCCCATCGTTCTGATTATATTATGTAATTATTCTGTATAAGGGTTGTGCTGCTTGGACCTTGTTCCATGGTACATGCAGACCAGCAGCAGGCATGAGCTTAGCTTCCTGCTTAGAAATAGGATCGCTCCTTAGCAGCATTAGTACATTTCTAAAAATAGTTACATAGTGATGGATTTTCGCTGTCAGGGAATTTGATGGAGCCCTGAAGCACTCCTGAAAAGGCTGGATCCCTTTTCTGGTGATGAATTGAGAAGCCAAAAGCAAGTCTCAAGTCTCTGTCATGGGATCTATCTGTGTCCTATCAGGACTACCCTTGGTGTGATGCCTTAGGGCCCCAACAGAAGACTTAAGAGAGGAGGTGAGGGTAGAGAGGAAACCTGAGGGAACTCGACTGAGGACTCTGGGTGTTACTTGCTCAGTTTATATACTACAAAGGTGGTCTGTGCACCACTCTAATAATAGTAGCTACGCTGAGTAAGTATGAGTAAAAGATATAACATAATTGGCCCCCGTTGCTGCGCATTGGTAAGCCTGAGTCATAGTTCATGAGTCATTGGTCTGGTAGTCCGGAATCTAATCTAATCGTTATCTAATCTAATCTAATCTTAGCGCTGACTAGATAAGATAGACACCAACCTGGCTAAGATGTTTGGCTATGGCTATGGTAGGATGCGGGGGAGAGAATAAAAATGTCTTAGAGATTTTGACCGTTGAGAACAGGTCATGACATGTCCCATACCTGGAAGTCATGACAAAAAGCGCCAGCCTCTGCTATATTTAGAAAGTAGAGCTGACACACTTTTTCAGACTTCAAACCAAACCAACCCTCACCATATTTTTTTTTATATTTTTTGAAATATATAAAAATGTCTTTTGTCAACAATGTTGCCTCTCCCTCCTCCGCCACCGCCATTGCCAAATCTGGCAATAACTCATCTTTCTACCTGTCTTCTGCCAGTTTCGGCAATCAAGTTGGCAACCCTGCCAACTCCGGTAATTCTGTGGTCTCCACAGACCCATTTTTAAGTTCCAAATCTGGGAACTCTGGTCAGAAGATCAGGTATGGGGATCTTTTCCCCAAAGATGTCATTGATGTTGATGTTGTAACTAACAATGTTAACAGGCCTTTCTTTGGCCAAGAGGCTGATAAAAAAGGCAAGACGGTGATTGCCCAATTCAAATTAGGCAAAATCACCATGTCTAATATCTTACGCAAGTGCAATGTTGGCCATCAGGCCAAAAATATCCCCTTGCCTAGCTCCACATCTCTGGCAATTCTGGAGACCCCTAAAGTGAAGACTCTGTCTTCACTCCCTTCTTTACGCACACTGTCCTCATCCTCCTCCCCTGTTATTAAACAGGAATCAGTGACCCCACCTCTTGGTAACTTATGGATACCAGTGTCTCACAAAAAGAGTGCAGGGAAAACTAGAGTAACAGGCAGTGGGCCAAATCAAAATATTGACTCAGATACTAGACAACAGCTTCTAGAGGATAGTCAGTTAGAATTGGCCCAACGCCATGAGGCATGAGAAAAAGCGGCACTGGCCCACTACCAAAGACAGCAACATGATCACATGCACAAAATGGTGCATGATATTGGGAAATTGACTTGTCAATTTAGGCAAATTCAGGAAAAATATGTAAACCCAAATCCAGTGCAATTTGGCACTGAACACCTGTTTAAATCTGAACAGGTTAGGCCACCAACACCTTTCCCACATCTAGGCAACATGGAGAACAGGTCCCCTGTTCCTGTGCCTGGACCATCTAGGTCCAATTTTGCAGCCATTGCTAAAAATGGCTTGAAAAATGTGCATGGTCCCCTTAGACTCCAAAAGGTGAATAATCCTAATTTGGTATATTCCCTTCCTGTTGAAAAAAGAAGACATGAGCAGTGGCTCAAGTCATTTGGAGCAAGGACAGTTACTGATGTGTCAAAGTGGGAGATTGACCTGCTTCCGGTACCATCCTCTGGGGGGAACCAGGAAGGAGAGATGCAAGGGAGATATGATGGGAAACCATCATATAAAGATATTAAGGAGTGGCAAGCAATTGCCAAAACCTTTGTAAATATGGGTATCATGCCCAATAAAATTTGTGTAGTCAAACAAAGATGAAGTGACTCCACCATTCACTATAAAAGTCTACAAGAATTGCATGATGCACATGATCTAGTGGAGGATGCTCGAATTATGATGAGTAATCATCAAAATACAATTAAGGATATAGCAGGTACTGTTAAAAAAGTGGTTAACACATGTGATGTCTTAATGAGTCATAATGACAAATTAAGACATGATCTCAAAGAAACACATGAGATCATTGAATCACAAGAACAGGCCAACATAAAACTAGACTGGAGGTCCAGTCTATGAATTGCAAGGTTTATATATGTTACAAGAGTGCATAGGCATGTGATAAATAAAGTAGGCATGTGATAATGAACGTTGGCATGTGTTAAAAGAATGTAACATGTGATAAAGGTGATAGGCATGTGATAGAAGGGATGCATAGGGATAGGGGTGTTACATAAGCATACTTGAGGCATGATTGTAATGTAGCCTCCATTCTAAACTAAAAGTCTATCTTTTCCAAAGATAAAATCAATAACAAAACATAGGAAATGATGTTAAAACTCAATATTAGTCCTTTTCTATGTGCTCATATTGTGCATGGCATCTTCGTCATAGGTAAATTCAATCTGCGGATCCTGTCCTGAGTGGTTATGATGAAAGCAATTGTTGTGGCAAGGTGGGCATCCAAGCGGTGTGTTGTTTGCTGATGAGAAACAAGGAGGGACATTTCTGGTGGGCAGTCAAAGTCTTTGGGTGGCAAACAGTGTCTGGCATTGTGGACGAGTGTTTTGGCATACATTTTGACAAGTGTTGGGTGGTATTTGATCTGCCATCTCATCCTGGATGTCTGAATAGGTGGTGGGCAATGGCAACTGATGATAATGTACTTCCATTCATTGTGCTTGTGTTGGGGGAGGTATACGCTGATTGTTTTGTTGTCTGGGGTTTGCTGAAGATGTATTGGAAGCTGAGGCGATGGTTGAGGCATAGGTAGGAGGGGGTTGTCATGCAGGTGGACAGTGATGAGCAGTCACTGGCTGTGACTGTGTAGAAGAAATCCACTCTTGCAACACTTCTGATCAGCTCTTTCCCACGCTTTTCCGCACTTTCCGATCTGCTTCCAATCAGCTCTTTCCCATGCTTTTCCGCAATTTGCGATCCACTCCTTCCGCTCTTTCCTGCACTACAGGAACACAAATCCGCTCTCTGCACAGCCACTTCCTCAATAGGCAACTCTGCTTTCCGGAGCCTGCAATCGAGATCCAAACCCACGATCAAGGGATAAAGGCAAACCCCCTTCCAGAACAAAGGGATTGAAAACTTCACTGAAAATCATCAATCACCAATACCAAGCCCAGATTTGGACAGGAGGTGAAAATATTGCAGAGTCCCTTCGTACTGATAGAGCCAAAAATGTATATAAAGCATTGTAGTTATCTTGTCACTAACATACCATCCTACTCCCAATATCATATCACACAGATAATATCATCCCCATTCTATGCAATAAGCTCTTTTTCCATTATGAGCCAATTCCCTCTGTCGCTTTTTGTCACACTTGTCACACACCCTACCACATGCTGTCTGCTATCAACATTGTCACATCACACACCATCACACACCATTGCCATTACTCTGTCACATCACAGCCACACTTCACATTTCTGCACCACACGTGCTCTGTCACTAGGTCATGTGTCACAACCACACTTAACATTTCCGCACCGCACGTGCTCTGTCACTAGGTCACGCATCACAACCGCACTTTGCAGTTCCGTACCGCATGCATTTTGTCACTAGGTCACAGGTCACACACAAGTGCGAGCAGCCCTCTGGTTGGCAATGTCAGGAAACTTCAACTAGCTTTCACAACAAAACCCCCCCTGTCTACACAGCTGCCTTAGCAGTGTAGTATCATATTATATTTATGATAGGCCTACCCCTGGTGCTGTGAACAGGCTAGTTGGGAGAGGTTGTTGTTGGGCAGGTTCTGGAAGATTCCCGACACCCTGAGGGTGTCTGGTGTTGATTCAACATGCACCCTGTGTAATGACTGTGACTGTGACAGCATTGACAATGGAGGGAGCCCCCAAACGAGAGGGAGAGGGGGAAAACGAGCCAAAAACAAGGAGAAAACAAACAATTACAGGGGAAGGTGGTAGTATTCTTCTTGTGACTATGTGACAATGACTATCTATTGTGACATGCTTACTAATACCCCTATCTCTGGCATGCATGAGCCCCAGGCTCATCAATGGGGATATGAGAATTCTTCGAGAAAGGTCATGTGAAAGGGTCTTCTTGGCCCTTGCTCTGGTTGAGTGAAAGAATTGACATCTTCTGGGTGTTCATTTGGTATCCTTCCTGTCTGTGGGTGGTGCATCATATAGTGATCTGCGTTGCCACAGATGTTGTCTTCTCCTGGGTATCTATAGTTAACTGGTTCCCAAGTTTGAACCATTGGTGCACCATCTGGTGCTTCTCTTTCATTGTTTGGTAAAGTAACTACCCTTGATTGTTGTGGATTAGTGAAAGGGGTAGTAGGGATGTTGACTTATTGTAGCCTACATACAGCTGTGTTGCTGCTGCGTTTTGATATTTCCAGTTAAGTTGTGGGAGTCTCTGGTCAAACAGCATGCTGAGAATGGTAGCCTTCTGTCAAAGGGTTCGAAGATGGTTGAAATTGAAGCCTGTTGCTTCTTTTGTAGGGTTCATTCGTGATGCTAGATGTACAACAGTGTCAATCACTCCAGGTAGATGGATGGATTCCACCTTGGGATTTTGCTGGAGTGTAACCATGCCCATTTCAGCGACCTGATAGTGATTTGGGTTGAAATAAACGTCTTTGTGACCTGCTGTGGTTCGTCTAACTGCTTCTTCAATGTAGGATTTGACACCAAGAAGTACTAATGCTTGTATAGTGTCCCATATATGAAGGGTTATGAAATGATCTTCATGTGGGACTGGGAATTGATGCATAAAGTTGACAAGCGTTGAAACAAATGCCACTAGTTCCAGGCAAATTTCTCGTTCCAATATGTGGCATAGGCTGCTGCAAAAGCTCCAGTTTGTAAATAAAACCCATAGGCAAGTGATTCTGGATTGTGCTTTGAGATCTACATATCCCAGGATCTGATAACATTTGAGGATGTTTTCTACAACAACTAAATTGAAAAGAGGGAGGTTGTAGTTATCTTCATAGTTGTGCATAAAGCGATTAGGAGGTAAGTCCTCTTCTCCTGCATTGTGTGTGATCAGGGCACCTCTCTGAATATCTGAAATGAAGGTGGTGCTGGTGAGAGGGTCTGGGCGATTATGAACAGTAGTGACAGTGGGCTGAAGAACATTTTGGATGGATATGTCAGTGACATTGTTGGGATGAAGGTCATCTCCTGGACAAGTGGTTTGATGAGCCAATAATTCAGCATAAATGTTGTCAATTGCAGTCCCATTGCATTGAATCATGTGTCCAACTTCTCTAGCAGTTTGGACTGCATGCCTAAGGTCTGCTAAGACCAATTCACTTCCTGCCAATAACTGTGTTAGTCCTCATGCAATAGGAGCTAATCTGGCAGTGCTGGGAGTGTTGTAGGGAGGTGGTAACATACTAGGAGGTACTGGCAAAGGTGCAGGTGATGTAGGGCTGCTGATTTGAGGTGATGGCGTAGTGGGCACATCAGGGATGGTGTTGGGCGGAGTGTGACGAGGGGTAGAGGTCTGAGAAGTGTTGGAGGTGGTGTGAGACATTGTTCAAGTGGTAGAGCATTGCTTTTGACATGGGCAAATGCTAGAACTCAAGGTTGGGAGTTTGGGTAACTGATGTCTTTTCTTATATTCCAAAAGTGTTTCCTCAGAGTGTTCTAAATTATCTTCGTCTTCCCATGAGTTGTCAGACATTGGATAGCCTCTCCATTTGATGAGATATTGCCATTTGCTACCTTTCCTTTGGTGTGAGACAATGGTTTCTATTTCAAACTCTTCTTTGTTATCTACTAGATCTGGAAGTGGTCTAGGATAATTGGGTCCATGAATATCATTTTCTTGAAAGGGTGTGAGAAGCGACACATGAAACACTGGATGAATCTTCCATCTTTGGGGTAGGTGAAGCTTATGTGTCACTGGTCCAAGTGCTTTTTCTATTGTGAAAGGTCCTTCTCTCCTAGGAACAAATTTCTGAGGCTGATCGGTTTTAAGGTTCCTAGAATCTAACCAAACCTGGTCTCCTTCCTTGAAGTGGTGTGTCTTGCCTTTGACATGCTGCATCATGAGCTGTCTTGATAATTCATGTGCTGCTAGCACTTCATCTCTGATCTGATTGATTAATCTGAAAGTTCTTCTGCTGTTGGAACTTTTATGCATGGAAATGCGGTTGGTATGGCCATTGGTTCAGTTCCAAACATGATTTCGAATAGTGCCATTTTGGTGGATTGGTGTGGGCACTGATTGTGTGCAAATTCTGCTAAAGGGAGATATTCCTTCCATGTGATCAGATGATCAGCACAAAATAGCCTGAGATATGTTTCAAGTTCTTGATTTAGACGTTCTGATTCTCCATCTGTTTGCGGATGAAAGGCTGTGGATTTCTGATGATCTATTCCAAATATCTTGCACATTTCTTCAAATACTTTTGAGGTAAATTGTGGTCCTCTATCTGATATAAGTGTGGTGGGTAATCCGAAGCATTTGTAGACTTTGTTAATGTAGGAATTGGCCATGTCCAGGGCGGTGAAAGTTTTCTTGCAAGGGATGAATATTACCCCCTTTGTTAAGCCTTGATCAACCACGGTCAAAACAGAATCAAACCCATCTACTAGGGGTAGATCTGTGACAAAATCTAGTGAAACCTGTTCAAAAGGTCTTGTGGCAGTCGATTTGATCAGCATGAGGCTGGGTATAATTGGATGTGTGTTAACTTTCATTTGTTGGCATAGAGCGCAACCTTCAACCCATTTGTTGACAAGGGCTGCCTTTCCTGGCCTTGACAAGTGATAGGGTCTTTAGGCGACCTGGATGACCCATAACAGCGGGGTCATGGTGCAATTTGATGATATCTTGTCATAAAGTTTCATTATCTGGAATGTAAATTTGTCCCTGGTAATGGAGTGTTTCACTGTTGTATTTCCAATTGGTTAGCTTAGCTTTGAGCAGTAGTTTTTCCTATTTTTTTACCATTGGTTATTGTTGTAGCAAATTTATCTGTTTTTGTAAGTTTTGTGATTTCTGTGGCCCAAGATGTCATAATAGATCAAATAACCATTTCAGGCATTATCATAGTCTAGGATACGATCCTGGGACATGCTCCAGAGCAATGTCATATTCCATGATCTCTTGCCACCATCAAGACTGTCTAGCAGTCATCAGTTGTGGATGCTTATAATAGGAAAGATTCTTGTGATCACAATGAACCATGATCCTATGTGGTGATCCTTTCAAAAGATGCTTCCATGTTTCAAATGCCTTCTTGATTGCCAACAACTCACAATTGTAGACCTGGTACATATCTTTGTTCTGTGTCTGATAATTGATGACTCATATATCCACATGGGTGTAATTCTCCATCAAACCCTTGTTGTTTCAACACTGCCCCTACTGCCCAATTTGACATGTCTGTCTCCAGGGTAAAGGGTTTCAACAGATCTGGCATTACTAAAACCGGTTCCTCTAAGAATTTTGTCTTCAGAGCGTTGAAAGACCTCTGGCATACTTCATTCCATGCAAACAAAACATTCTTCTTGGTCAATTCCGTGAGTGGAGCCACCACTTCTGTTTAGTTTCCAACAAACTTCCTGTAGAAATTGGCAAATCCTAAGAAAGACCGAACTTGTTTGACGGTTTTTGGTTCTGGCCATTTGCTAATTCCAGTAAGCTTTGCTGGATCCATCCTAATCTGTCCTTCTGTGATGATCATCCCTATGAAATTGACTTCTTTGGCGATGAATTTGCATTTCTCCAATTTGAGAAACAGATCTTTTTCCTTGAGTTGCTGCAGGACTCTCTGAGTGTGCTCCCTTGTCTCTTTTTCTGTTCTTCCATAGATCAATGTGTTGTCAATGTAGATCACTAACCATCCTTCATTAACCATATCTCTGAAATATTCATTCATCATTGTTTGAAACATTGCTGGAGAGTTGCATAATCTGAAGAACATAACAGTGGGTTCGAAAAATCCTCTGTTTGTGATGAAGGCTGCTTTCCATTCACCTCCTTCTTTAATTTGGTTACTAATGGTAAAGGATAGGTGTTTTGTTTTGTCCAGCTGTTGACATATCTATAGTCCTGGCAAGGTCTAAACTCGCCTTTTTCTTTCTTTGGGATGAAGAAAAAGGGTGACACTTGTGAGGATTGGGATGGATGGATATATCTTTTAGCAAGTTGCTTGTCCAACCATTTGTCAAGGAGTTCTTGTTGAATGATTGACAACGGGTAGATTTTGGTGATTTTAGGTTTGAAACCTTCCTTCAAGTTGATTGCATGATCCCATGGTCTCAAAGATGGGAATCTTTCTGATGCTTGCTTGTCAAATACATCTTTCCATTTATATCCAAAGGTGATCAGTCTCCGGATCTTCTTCTAGTTCAGCTTCATCTTCTGACAACTCTGTTTCCATTTGCATCTGTCTGATGTATGATTCAATATGTTCGTCTTCAATGGTAGTGTCACTATTTTTCCAATTGACAAAATCAACAGCATCTGTAGCCCAATTTTGGCCTTTAATCATATATTGCATTTGAATTTTGTATCTTAAGGATCCTGCTTTGTTGAGCATTCCATCTACGTTCCTGACTGGTAATGGTTTTAATAGCTTTGTACTTGTGTCCAATTGACTATTGAGCTATCAATGAATTTCCCTTCTGCTCCACAATTGATGAGAGCAGTTACTTCAGCAGTTTTCAGGTTAGAACATTCAGAGATTGGTATTGAGATCTTGTATTGACTTGTAGAAATATACTCATACACCTCTGATAGCTAGTTCTTGTTCTAATTTGTTGTCTGAGATGGGTGACGCCTTTTTACACTCATCTCCTTCTAAAAACCCTCATGATTGAGTTGATTGCAAATATGTTTTGGGAGTGATTTGCTCATTTCTCTGATTATTCTGTACTGTGCTTTGCCATTACTGTAGCCAGTTTCTTCCTCTATTTCTTTGTCTTGATCCTGTTCTTCTTCCTCTTCATCTTCATCATTATCCATAGCCCTAATTTGGCATCCTTTGCCTTTCCAATTTTTGCGCTTTCCCCTTTCAAAATTCCCTTAGCATCTAGGCTTTCCTCTACCTCCTTTAGTTGTTCCTCCTTGTGCTTTGTTTGGACAATTTGCTATAAAATGCCCAATCCGTCTGCAGCCATAGCATTTTGCTGATGAAGCAGGGTTATTTGACATTGATGTTTGCCTCAGATTGATCTGATCTACATCCATAGCGTTTCTATCTTGATAAGATCTATGAGAACCAGATCCATGTGTATGTCCACTTGTGGAACCTAAAAGGGCATCAGTTACTTTGAATCCAAGTAATCACTCCTTTAGGTTGTTATAGGTGGTGATAGCTGTGCCTGACCATACTCTGATCTGTGTCAGAGGTGGTAAAGTTCTCATCATAATCCAATTCTTCATTCCTTCATCAGTTATCTTTGCTTCACTGATTTTCCAATCTACCTCTGTGATCCAATGATTAAGCAGTTTTCCTTTGTTTTTCTTGGCTGTCATTAACCAGCTAAGGGCTGTGGTTGGTTTATCTATTTCTCCCCAATCTTTTTCCAACATTTTAATGAATCTGTCATGGTCTATCCATTGAGCTGGGGCTTTGTCAAATTCTTCCATCTTATTATTTCACTATTCAGCTGCTAAGCAATTCATGTGAGTTAACAACAAGAGGATCTTGTCTTTAGGACTGTCTTCATATGTATCCTTATAATGTTGGAAATATAGATTGCTTTGGGCAAGAAAATTGCATAATTGGGATTGTTTTCCTGTGAAGTATTCCGGAGGATCAATCTTTAGATGAGTTTTATCTTTTGCTGCATTTTGTGGGCAGATTTAATGGTGGTGGAGGTGGTGGAGGAGTAGGTGTTCATTGTCTAGAAGGGATTTTTGTTTCTTCTTTGGGCACTTCTGGGATGTGAAGCTCTGGTCCTGTGCACTGATATTGAGTTGGGCTAGTTCTAAGGATAAAGGATCAGTTGCTACATCGAAATATTTAAGTTGATGTTCGCTTTCTCCTGCAGATCATTCACTTGTATATCCTTCTCTTTCTTTTTCTGACTCTCCTGAAGATTCTTCTTCCTTTTGCCTATGCAATCCAAGCTATAGCAGGAGGATGTGATGCAACAATGATGGGATAGGAGTATGCTGTATATCAGATTGTTCTGGGCGATTCTCTGTTATCCAATCTGTTAAAATGTTGACTGGGATCTCTTCCTCTGGATCTCCTGTGCTGTATAAGCCTTCAAAACCTTGTTTGTCTACTCTTTGTGATAGAGTGTCTGTAATTTGGTATTTCCAACACTGTTCCCTGTAATTGAACTCTACAATGCTATAATTCTTGTAGAATTCTCCTTTGAATGCTACTGCTCTGTTTGGTGGTCTACCTGCAGGCTGGGGTGTGTAGAATTCGTTGTCTGGGATGTTCTTGGTGAAGAATCCTTGGTGATTGGTGTATACCCAAGATTGTCTGATTGGTTGGTATTCAATAAGACATCTGTATAGAATTTGCTTTCCAGTAGCTGGATTGACTTCAGAAGCGGTAGGTGGGTGCTGTGGTGTTTGTGATGGAATGGTGACGAAGGTGGGTGGGTGATGTGAGCTAGAAAGCTGGCAGAAAGTGGAGAGGAGTCTAGTTTTATTGTTCCACCTATACCGTGTTTAGATTGTCAACCTCAAGGGCGATGAGAGCAAGGCCTTCTCAAGGAACAGCCAAGCTTCTACACAAGTGTAAGACTGGAGAGTGAGAGTGTGCTGGGATGAGCTAACATTTCAGTCAAACAGTTTGACCATTAAAACTAGACTGGAGGTCCAGTCTATGGATTGCAAGGTTTATATACATTAAAAGAGTGCATAGGCATGTGATAAATAAGGTAGGCATGTGATAATGAATGTTGGCATGTGTTAAAAGAGTGTAACATGTGATAAAGGCAATAGGCATGTGATAAAAGAGACTCTGGCATATTCGACAAAGTAAGAAGAGCATAATGATGAGAAAAATGTACTACATAGGGATAGGGGTTTTACATAAGCATACTTGAGGTGTGATTGTAACAGTGTTTGGTGGAAAGAATAACCTTTTATCTGAGTCATTTTTTTCTTGTTGTGCCAGATGATCCAAGTCTCTGCTGGTAGCTTGTTGTCAGGATCTCCTTCTTCATATTTTCCTTTGAAGAGATCTTCTGGGACTTGCTGGTTCTTCTTTTTGGTTGCTGAGATGTAGTACCAACCTTTGTTTGTTGTAGAAGGGTAGACTTCCCTTTGAGCAAGGTAGTACTTTTGTCTGTAACAAACAGAGTCATTTGGCAGTCTGATCTGAGAGGTTTGGGTCTCAATGATGTCTGGCTAGTGACAAAGCACTGAGTGATTCCTGAGTTCCAACTTGTGTTATGGACAATGCCCTTGTTGTGGTTCATTCTAAGTCAACAGTGACAAGCAGCATCTTGATCTGCTCCCAGCCACTGGACAAAGAGTCTGGATGCTAAGTCAAACAATGATGAAGGTCCTGAGAACAATGAGAGAAGAAGAGCGTCAAGATTGAGCAAAGTTGAGAGCAATACTTGTCTAAGTTGGAACTGAGGTTACTCTACAATAAATGGGACTTATATACATTTTAGAGAACAAAGAAGACCATAAGGGAAATAAAGCTGTAGTTATCTGAGAAAGGAAGTATGAAGGTAACTACAAAAGGAGATAGCATCCAGGCTGTACAATGCACAATAATGATAGATATGAAAAAGTCTACTGAGACAAGGAGATGAAATGAAAAGAGAACTGTAACAGGCCAGATTGAAGGGTTTCTTTATCTTGAGCCTTTTGACCTTTGTTCACCGAGATACAGCTAGTGTGGTGATGCGCACTAGGTGGACTCAACCTCCAAACCAACCCTAAACAAACAGAGGTGCTCAGGTGCTCCTTCAGTGACTGATGGAAGGCACACGAGGGGTGTCGAAGGGGATTGAGGTGATCAAGACAACCTAAAGCGACTGCTGTGAGTGGAGAGGCCTGCTGAACTGCACTAGACAGTTGGAACACTGGGGAACACTAAAAGAACGAAGGGGGCGCAAGATACTGAGAGGACGAGGGCAATAATGGCTAGACGAAGGTCACAAGAAGGCTCGAGGGCGCAAAATAGGCTCAACGCAATGAGGGGACTGCTGGGTAGGCTCGAGGGACGCAAGGGAAGTGAGGGGAATGGGCTTAGAACAAAACTCTGAGAGGGGAAAAACTGGGGGAGCTATCATCTGGTCTCTGTGTTCTCTTTGTTGTCTTTTTGTGCTATACAGGGGATATCCATATATAAGTGAAATGGGGGGGGAAAGCGACGCAAAAGGGGGTGTGCCTGAAGCTAAAAATAACCTATGATCGAACTGGCAATGAAACTAATGATGTGGAGCAAGTGAAACATATGCTGTGCAAACCATGACAACACAAACTGGGCTTCGTGCAACGTTCTAGACTGTGTCTGGGGTCTCTAGGGAGCTGAGGGACCAATAGGCGACGAATGGGGAGCTGCTGGTGATGGGACAAGGGTCAATTGAGGGCTTGGGATCCTTGGATGGCTTCGAATGGCTAAAGCACCAAATGCGCTGGCACGCTCTTGGTCTGAGGAACACTACTGGATCTCTGGACAAGTTCTGAGATGTTGATCGAAGGTGGAGCTAGTGCTGCTAGGCTTGAACAAGTGGATCGAGGTTGCCAATCACTTCAAATGTGTTGCTGAGCTTTGTAGCTGCTTCGAACATGTCTTGTAATTGTTGCAAACAACACGTAGACTTGCTGGATGCTCATCAGCGACTGGCTTTGACTGTTGATTGGATGCTTCAACAAGGCTCAAATGACTTTGTCCAGGGGCCAAATTGGTCTGGTGCAAGTACTGGCATGTCCCTGGCATATCACCAAGCCAAGATACCCTGATTGATGTAATTATTGTAGTCAATAGCTCCATCAAGGTAGACATGGTAGAGCATTTGAGTGCAAAGAGGACTGATTTGGTAAATGGGTGCCATTTCGATTTGTTTCTAAAAATAAAAATATATTAGCCTAATTCTTATTTCCCAAATGATACATGAGAAAAAAGAGTGCTTATCAGGCTGTGCTATTTCTGAAACAATATGTCATGGACTTGTCTGGCAATGCAAACAACTCATTGGGGTTATACAGATGTTGTTATGCCAATCTCATACTAGGGCTCCTTCAACTTCCCTGCATACAAACTAGTATGTATGTACAGTGACCAGCAAAAGGTTTAATGTTTGGTGAAACTGTATTGAATGGCTTATAGCATGAGAAATAAATTATATAGAAATTCTGAAAATTCAGAGTACATAGCTTAACATGTATGGTATTAGGTAATACATCACAATTGTGTAATCATTGTTATTGGAGAAGATAAAAATAGATTAAACCTCACTGCTCATTGGAAACCTTTTGCTGCTGACAATCATAGACAACAAGATACCCTCTTCTAGAGGTCTTTACTGTCCCCCATGCATTCCTTGTGGACTCCTGAGGACTCCTGACCACTCCCAGGATTTTCCGGTGATGCGCACTAGGTGGACTCAACCTCCAAACCAACCCTAAACCAACAGAGGTGCTTGGGCGCTCCTTCAGTGACTGATCGAAGGCACACAAGGGGTGTTGAAGGGGATTGAGGTGATCAAGACAACCTAGAGCGACTGCTGCGAGTGGAGAGGCCTGCTGAACTGCCCTAGACAGTTGGGAACACTGGGGAATGCTAAAAGAACGAAGGGGGCGCAAGATACTGAGAGGACAAGGGCAATAATGGCTAGACAAAGGTCACAAGAAGGCTCGAGGGCGCAAAACTAGGCTCAACGCAATGAGGGGACTGCTGGGTAGGCTCGAGGGATGCAAGGGAAGTGAGGGGAATGGGCTTAGAACAAAACTCTGAGAGGGGAACAACTGGGGGGAGCTATCATCTGGTCTCTGTGTTCTCTTTGTTGTCTTTGTGCTATACAGGGGATATCCTATATATAAGTGAAATGGGGGGGAAAGCGACGCAAAAGGGGGTGTGCCTGAAGCTAAAAATAACCTATGATCGAACTGGCAATGAAACTAATGATGTGGAGCAAGTGAAACATATGCTGTGCAAACCATGACAACGCAATCCTGATGGAAACTGGGCTTCGTCCAACGTTCTAGACTGTGTCTGGGGTCTCTAAGGAGCTGAGGGACCAATAGGCGACGAATGGGGAGCTGCTGGTGATGGGACAAGGGTCAATCGAGGGGCTTGGGATCCTTGGATGGCTTCAAATAGCTAAAGCGCCAAACGCGCTGGCATGCTCTTGGTCTGAGGAACACTACTTGATCTCTGGACAAGTTCTGAGATGTTGATCAAAGGTGGGGCTAGTGCTGCTAGGCTTGAACAAGTGGATCGAGGTTGCCAATCACTTCGAATGTGTTGCTGAGCTTCATAGCTGCTTCGAACATGTCTTGTAATTGTTGCAAACAATGCGTAGACTCGTTGGATGCTCATCACCAGGACTCCAGAGGGAAATTCCTGGACTCCCACCTCCCCAGAAGACCCCTCATCCCCAGCCAAAATGTGCTGGGAGTGAGCTGGGACTCCTGGTGGACTCCTGGTGGACTCCTGACAAATCCTGGACTCCTCTGGACTCCCTCCATGAGGAGTCCACAAGGAGTACAAGGACTCCTTGTTTATCAGTGTAAAAGTGCCATTGTGACAGTCTGTGACATTTGTTACAGCTTCATATCACATTGTCACAACTGCTGTTACATGCATGTCACATGGTCACAACTGATGCTTGTTACATGCATGTCACATGGTCACAACTGATGCTTGTTACATACATGTCACATGGTCACAACTGCTGTGCACCTCGTCTCCCACATGCCCACGACTTGCTCAGCACATATGGCCGCTGCCCCATGCTCCCCACCTCCCCGTTCAACTCGCAAATGGACGAAATCAACAGCATCTATCAAGAGTCCGAAGAAGGACCGCAAGAGAGCACATCGAGCTGATGTGCTTGATGAGGAGGCTAGCGCAGCCCCAGTGGCTTGCCTGGAACCGTTCCCGCCCCTCAGGTAAGCAGCAGCCCACCCCCTCGGCAAGCCCGTAGCTAACCGCATTGCCACCGCACCCGTTTGCGCCCACCGCACCCATTTGCGCCCACCACACCTTTTGTGCCCACTCCACCCGTTTGCGCCCACCGCACCCATTTGCGCCCACCAACAATTCCCACTCGCCTGCAATATTCCACCCCTCAGGTAAGCAGCAGCCCACCCCCTCAGTGAGCCCATAACTAACCGCATTGCCACCACACCCATTCGCACCCACCGTACCCGTTTGCGCCCACTGCACCCGTTTGTGCCCACCACACCCGTTTGCGCCCACCGCACCCGTTGATGAGCATTCAGCGAGTCTACGCATTGTTTGCGACAATTACAAGACATGTTCAAAGCAGCTACAAAGCTCAGCAACACATTCGAAGTGATTGGCAACCTCGATCCACTTGTTCAAGCCTAGCAGCACTAGCCCCACCTTCGATCAACATCTCAGAACTTGTCCAGAGATCAAGTAGTGTTCCCCAGACCAAGAGCGTGCCAGCGCGTTTGGCGCTTTAGCCATTCGAAGCCATCCAAGGATCCCAAGCCCCTCGATTGACCCTTGTCCCATTGCCAGCAGCTCCCCATTCGTTGCCTATTGGTCCCTCAGCTCCCTAGAGACCCCAGACACAGTCTAGAACGTTGCACGAAGCCCAGTTTCCATCAGGATTGCGTTCTCATGGTTTGCACAGCATATGTTTCACTTGCTCCACATCATTAGTTTCATTGCCAGTTCGATCATAGTTATTTTTACCTTCAGGCACACCCCTTTTGCATTGCTTTCCCCCCATTTCACTTATATATAGGATATCCCTGTATAGCACAAAAGACAACAAAGAGAACACAGAGACCAGATGATAGCTCCCCCAGTCGTTCCCCTCTCAGAGTTTCGTTCTAAGCCTGTTCCCTCGCTTCCTTGCATCCCTCGAGCCTACCCAGCAGTCCCCTCATTGCGTCGAGCCTAGTTTTGCACCCTCGAGCCTTCTTGCGACTTCGTCTAGCTGTTATTGCCTCGTCCTCTCAGTATCTTGCGCCCCCTTCGTTCTTTTAGCGTTCCCCAGTGTTCCCAACTGTCTAGTGCAGTTCAGCAGGCCTCTCCACTCGCAGCAGTCGCTTTAGGTTGTCTTGATCACCTCAATCCCCTTCGACACCCCCTCGTGTGCCTTCGATCAGTCACTGAAGGAGTGCCCGAGCACCTCTGTTGGTTTAGGGTTGGTTTGGAGGTAGAGTCCACCTAGTGCGCATCACCGTTCACGCCCACCACACCCATTCGCGCCCACCAACAATTCCCACTCGCCTGCAAATATTCCCACCCCTCAGGTAAGCAGCAGCCCACCCCCTCAGCGAGCCCATTACTACCGCATTGCCACCGCACCCATTCGCACCCATCGTACCCGTTTGCGCCCACCACACCCGTTTGCACCACTGCACCCGTTCACGCCCACCGCACCCATTCGCGCCCACCAACAATTCCCACTCGCCTGCAAATATTCCCACCCCTCAGGTAAGCAGCAGCCCACCCCCTCAGCGAGCCCATTACTAACCGCATTGCCACCGCACCCATTCGCACCCATCGTACCCGTTTGCGCCCACCACACCCGTTTGCACCCACTGCACCCGTTCACGCCCACCGCACCCATTCGCGCCCACCAACAATTCCCACTTGCCTCCAATATTCCCGCCCCTCAGGTAAGCAGCAGCCCACCCCCTCAGCGAGCCATAACTAACCACATTGCCACCGCACCCATTCACACCCACCATACCCGTTTGCACCCACCGCACCCGTTTGCACCCACCACACCCGTTCACGCCCACCGCACCTGTTTGCGCCCACTGCCCGTTCACGCCACCGCACCCATTCGCGCCCACCAACAATTCCAACACTGTGCTATGCTGATCATGAGAGGGCACCTATAGCAAATGGGAATAGACATGAGCGGGTATATCTCAATGCTGCTAAGTATGTCAAGATTGGAAGAAATTTGTGGGTTGATCGCAGATTTACTTCAGCTGTGCTGAGTAGCATATACACTTTCCATGCATCTGCAGCTGCATTTTCAGATTTCTGTAATGATGGACTGAGTCATCTGGGAAAGTGGCAAGACGTCAGATCTGGCAAGCATTTGTCCAAGAGTCTATATGTTTCATTGCTTCAAACTTAAACATAAACCTCACATTGCAAGATGGTCTGTCAATAGATGAGGTCACAAGAGAGGCATTTAAAACCCTTTGGTGAGGATGGAATTATCAGGGCTGCTGAACAACATACTTGTGAAGAATGTACACACAAATATAAGGAATCTGCTGATGTCATCTTATCTAATGACATATCAGGCATGGTGGGAATAGATGAAGTTCTCCAAGGTGAAACCAATGTAGAAAATGAGCCAGGTAGTCCAAGTACAGATACAGAAAATGCACCTGTGACACATGGTTGTTCTGGATGGCATTGTCATGGGCCATTCACACTGTGCCTATAAAGACTGCATCAGTGACTTGCAAAATTCCAGAGGTGCATGTATTGTGCTTTTCATGAACATTTGTATGGTGGTCTTTGCCATGTTTGCAAACTGTTCCAATCCAAAGGTACAAGGAACTGAAGCCTGTGAACAACACCAAGGTACTTGGCAAATGTATTTAAGGAATCACAGACAACAGGTATTGGAGGTTTTAGGAGAGCACTACGAAGGCCAGATGAGACATGGCCATGGATGCCAGATCAGACAATAATGTGCATCCACATGATGAAGAACAAACTACACATACAGCAAGAAATTCCTTTACTCCACCAAGATTCTACTGTGTATAAACCATATGTGCACCCTGTGGAGTTGTTGTAGCTTGGGCAAAATTTGCAAAGTCAGAGTCACTGGAAATATCATGGGTTTTTTGGAGAAAGTTTATCCCACTTCTGAGTCCAGGCCTGATTATGTTTGCATTGACAAGGCTGTTTAGTTCTTCGAAGCTGTCTAACAAATGGAAAATGGGAAGATGGAAGAATACAACTAGATTATAGTTGATACATATCACTACCAACCACAGAGCAACAGACCAACTGTGTTGGGAGTGGTGCAATCCTGCCCCTATGAATGGTTCTGCTCCAAACCTGGTTATTGCAGGAAGAACAGCTCAGGGAGAGCTTTATTACAAGCGTGCCTCAATACACAGGCATGTGAACAATTAATGCATGGCTAGGTGGATATGAGCAAATATTGAAAAGGATGACAGTGGAAATTTTAACTGGTTCCTGCATACTATGCTCTTCTATCACACAAGACATGTCATCAACAAACAATCAGAGAGGGAAAAAAGGGTCCACAGGTGGATGGTGATGGTGGTGGTGATGTGTTGGTATTAATGCAGATGATGATGGTTTGGAATAGTGTAGTTGTAGTTGTTGAGATTTGTTATGTGACATTAACAGACTTTTGTTGCCATTGCTGCAGTGATGACAAGTGAGCAGGGAGTGAGCAGGACTCCACAGGGACTCCTGTCCAGTCCTTGCATTTTTACTTACTACTTTCTTGCAGCAGTGAACAAGGAGTGAGCAGGACTCCACAAGGACTCCCAGTTCACTCCTGGCTGGATGACTCCTGGCATTTTGTGCTTTTTTGCAGTCAATGAGGATTGAACAGGGAGTGAACAGGGAGTCCACAAGGACTCCTTGTCCACTCCTTGTTGAAAGGCTCATTTTATGTCAATTTACCAGGAGTCTACAGGGAGTCCTGAGGAGTCCAGGAGTCTACAAGGAGTCCACAAGGACATGTGGGGGAGTGTAAAGTGTTGCCTCTTCTAATACTTTGTATACCCTCCCTTTGCCTTGATCACTTTTTCAATCCTTCTAGGCATGCTTTCAATCAACTTCTGACACTCAGAAGCTGGTATTGCTTCCCACACCCTCTCAACCCTCTCCCACAACTCCAAAACCCCTTTTGGTGCTGTCTCATACTCTCCCAGCTTCCTCTTCAAGTGGTCCCAGAGATGCTCAATGGGATTGAGGTCTGGAGACTGTGCAGGCCACTTGAGAACATTCATACCTTGCTCATCAAACCAATCCTTGGCCTTCTGCTGGTATGTTTGGGTCATTGTCCTGCTGAAAGATAATGTCATCAGCAGAAAATCCATAATACCTGATGCTTCTCTGCAATTCATCATCCAAGATGCTCCTGTAAAGCTCCCCATCCATCCTACCCTCAACCTGGTGGCATATCCAACTCCATCCCACATCATACAGCCCCAAACCATGACAGACCCACCCCCAAACTTCACTGTCCCCTGCACAACCCTATCATTCAGGCTCTCTCCAGCCTTTTTCCAAGCCATTTCCTCCCATCTGACCCAAGACAATTAATTTTAGTCTCATCAGACCATACAACCCTTTTCCAGTCATCCATAGTCCAATATTGGTGTGCCAAGGCAAAGTCCAGCCACTCCTTTTTGTACCTAGCTGACCAAAATGGTTTCTTCTTCTTCACCACTGCCTTCATTCCCTGCTCTTTCAAGCATCTCCTGACTGTATCTACTGACAATGGCTGATCAAAAATGAGCTGGAGTTCTTTGGTCACATCCACAGCTGTTTCAGCCCTCCTAGAAGTGATGAGGTGCAGAGCACTTTACTCTCCCCCCCCCTCAAATCTCAGAATCCAAGTGGGTTATGAGGACTCCTTGTATTCCGATCGATTCCAAGCTCCAATTCTGAGCTCAGAATTCTGGCTGAGAGCCCACTCAAAATGGAACTCGGACTACGAGTGCAGTCCGAGCCCATTCCGAGCCCATTCCGAGCCTAGCTAGGACAAATCCGACCAGTCCTAGGACTGGTCAAGCTCGGAGTGGTGCTCGGACTACGAGTAGTCAAGCACACTCTGAGGGGAACCAGTAACAAGCCTCAGATATATATAGCATCTGCTTACATCATGTGTGACACAAACGCACATTGTTGATTGTGACACCGACGTGTTGTTGATTGTCATGTGACACACCATGCGTGCAAATCACGTGATATGCCAGCACAGCTGTGCAGTGAGCAATCTGATCAGCACAGCCCACCACCACCACCAGCATGACACTCGCTCAACGCATCGCGCTAGCCCCCCCCCCGTCGCTCAACAAGAGGAACAGAGTGGAGTCTGTGGCATCAAATGCTGCTGAGAGAAAATGGGTGAAGACGAAGGAAATGGGAGGAAATCAGGAGCGGCAAAGAGGTGCGCCGCGCGCCAATATTTATTTTACTCACCAGCTGTTCTAATCCCTTCAAATAGGAAGACATCCGCAGCTTGCATAGCCGAGGACGATGCAGTGGCAAATGACGACCCAAACTCACCCCATAAGTCATTTTTTTCGCCAGTTTCCTTACTATCCCTCTTTTTTTCTTCTTCCCTCCCTTTCTAACTCCTTCTGGACTCGCAAACAAACATGATTCCTTGGCGCCCATCCCTACAACAATGCACTCATCCCACACCACACGTGCCCTTCTCTCCTCTGTTGCTCGCCCTTGCCCACCCTCTGTTGCTCCCCACCCTCTGTTGCTCGCGCACCCTCGCCCGCCCTCTGTCTCTCGCTCCCCTCGCCCTCACCCTCTCTCTGCTGCCTCCGCCCTCTCTCCACTGCCACCTCCTCTGTTGCTCGCTCACCCTCACCCTCACCCTCTCTCCACCGCTCTCTGCCGCCCTCGCCCTCTCTCCGCTGCCCCCGCCTCTCTCTGCCGCTGCCCGCCCTCTGTCACTCGCTCGCCCTTGCCTCTCTCCCACCACCCTCGCACTCTCTCTGTCGCTGCCCACCCTCTCTCTGCGCCGCCGCCTCTCTCTGCCACCGCCCGCCCTCTCTCTGCCACCGCCGCCCTCACCCTCACCCTCTCTCCACCGCCCTTGCCCTCTCTCCGCCGCCGCACCCACCCTCTGTTGCTTGCTCACCCTCGTCTGCCCCTGTCCATACCCTCTCCACCGCCCTTGCCCTCTCTGCTGCCTTGCCTCTCTCCACCGCCCTACCCTCTCTGTCCCTCGCTCCCCTCGCTCCCCTCGCCTTTGCCCTCTTCTGCCACCCTTGCCCTCTCTCTGCCGCTGCCCACCCTCTGTCGCTCGCTCACCTTCGCCTGCCCTCTGTCCATCCCCTCTTCCACTGCCCTTGCCCTCTCTGCTGCCCTTGCCCTCTGCTGCTGCCCACCCTCCATCACCCTCTCTCCACTGCCCTTGCCCTCTCTCTGGTCACTCACTCCCCTCACCCATGCCT
>JAEBUS010000167.1:0-48766 GCA_023014475.1 Amanita pallidorosea | reverse complement strand
TGATTGCTCCCACCAGTTCGGCGTGCAGTGCAAGGGGCGAGGGAGAAGGAGAAGCGTAAATACGACTTGGCGAGGCTCACAACATGCCAGAGAACGTACCGGGTAGACGGGTGGTTTTGGGAGGTTTGAAGTCGGCGTTGCCCGTCCTGTTGGAGCTGGCCGTTCACGCTTAGGGTGAAACGGAGGGCGCGTGGTCGGGAATGAGAGAGGCTGGGAGAAAGGCAGGGCTGATGCCCCTTGACGGTGGACCTGGGGAGTCCGAGGGATCCGGCGTGGGATTGGAAGCTGTATGCGGTGATGTCGACAGCGCGGGCGCATTTGGAGATGATGAGGGCAAGCTTGACTTCATGGTGCGGTGACGCCGCGGGTATTCCGAGTGTGCTGCCAGACAGGAGGTAGCTTGTAGAGCATCGAAGATGACAGCCGTCGATGTAACATGCCAGCGCCATGCAACACGTCAGTCCGATGGCAGCACTCGCAGTTAAAACAAGCCCATCAAAGTGGGCTCGTAGCATCGCAGCATTGAAGATGACAGCTGTTGATGTAACATGCCAGCGCCATGCAACACGTCAGTCTGAAGGAGCACTTGTAGTTAAAACAAGCCCATCAAAGTGGACTTGTAGCATCGCAGCATCGAAGATGACAGCCGTCGATGTAACATGCCATGCAACACATCAGTCTGAAGGCAGCACTTGCAGTTACAGCTGGTTGCAAATATGTTGGCGCGGGCGTGTGGAGTTGATACATGTTTAGATAAAACCTAGAGTAGGGTTACTGCACTTCGACGCAATGCCTTCCGCAAACTGTCCCGGGACCTCAAGTTAGCAGCGATACGACTATATGAGTGCAATATACTGCCGCTGGATGACATTCTAGATTGCCTGAATATCTCGAGGCGCACTTGGAACCGGATATTGTGTTATGGAGGACAACCGGTGATGTCGTCAAACAGACCTTTGGAATTCGTGGTCGGCCACGGATTTTTCATTATGAGGATATACAATACCTCAAGTGTGTTGTCCAGCATCGTCCTGACTGGTTTTTGGATGAGCTAGAGTCCATGCTTCGCACAATCGTTTCATCTCAATCCACCGTGCTACTGTCCAACGAGAATTGCTACGGGCAGAATCTCATACAAGAAAATCCGAAAAATTGCTTCAGAGCGCAACGAGGCACTTTGATTGGATTTATCCGTCGTATGGCACTCTATCAACCCGAAATGCTTGGATTCCTTGATGAAACATCAAAAGATGAACGGACATCATTTCGTGCTCATGGACGATCTGCTAAGGAGCACGGGCAACAAAACGGGGCGTTTTTGTTCGCGGGCGACGATTCATGGCTGTTGGCCCTTAACAATTGACGGAATGATTTCAAACACCGTCGTCGAAGGTTCCATGACAAAGGCTCTATTTATGGAGTACTTGGAGCGATCTGTCGTACGTTTTCTTGATCATTTTCATGACATTTATCTCATATTGCTCCAGTTGCCGCTTTGCAGCCCATTTCCCGGTTATCTAAGTGTTCTGATTATGGACAATGCATGTATTCACCACGGGAATGATATTTTACAGTTGGCAAAACCGTTTTGGTATTTTTTTCGAACTCTACTCCACATATAGCTGACCCTAGCATGTTTATAGGTGTCCGGATTGAGTACCTACCGCCATATTCACCAGACTTGAATCCAATCGAAGAAGCATTTTCGAAGATCAAATATTTGTTCGGCGACATGGTGACTTGTTTGTTTGGGAAGGAGATGGGCTACTTTCGGATCTCATGGAGGTCATGGACATTGTTACAGAAGAAGATGCAGTTAGTTATATGCATGCTGGCTACTTCTAGTGTGCTAGCAATGTACTGTGATTACAATTGATGTGTGATAGTATACAAATACAGCATGACGGAAATGAGAGTGATCATATGTTTGTATAGTAAAATAACATGTTCAGTCCATTCGTATTGCCCAGTTCTCTATGCCTTCTTTGATATCGACAATTTCACCTGGCTTGAAGTTCATGGCATGCAGATCGGATTCCTTCATGTGACGAAATGCATGTGTACCTGTGTACGCATGTTGCTCGAAACATTCAAGAATGCTGTCGGAAAGGCTGTGCAAAGTACAGAATTCGGCAATTGATTGTTTAGGACCAGCACAATAACCGACTGGGATGAGGAAGGTGGGTGATATAGTCTGAGGTTGTATTGGCGTACGTGTGGGAGCATGGTCAGCTTGCAATGGTAGTTGAAAAAGCAGTGAAAGTAGATCGTTGGGAAGGACAACATTGATGACAGGCGCATTTGATGTTTGCGCCACTTTATTCTTGCTTATCTGATCTAGACGAGCCTGTAGGATTGCTGATTTCGTCATGGTACTCTGTGCTGAAACCGTATCAAATAGCTTAATGTTTGGTGGAACATCAAGCGTTGCAAATCCATCATTCCTTAGCTAGTGAAACGAATCAACAATAATTTCATAAATAACCAAAACCGTCAAACATACAATTGCCGCCGCCCATTTCTCAATATGTTCATGGCTCAAATGGAGATGTGAACTATCGTGCGAGAAAACAATGGTCAGATGGGCAACTACCAAGGTTGCATGCCCATCGTTGTCGAAGTCGAGTTATATTGTCATTGATGGCTTGATGAGCTGGCGAGATATCCAATTCTTTACGTCTCTATATGGACATTGGCTTATTGAGTCTCAATATTACAGGAAAATATACGTACATTTGAGGCCTTTCCTTTATTTTGTTTTTTCTTTGGGTGCTCGTCTTCGTCTACAACTACAATACGTGCAGGAAATACATCAGGATCTATATTTCTTTTTCTGGTGCAGCCTATCATTGGTTCAGTTGGAAAGTTTGACGTGCAGGATTGAATTGGCACTCACTCGTTTTTTTGATTTTTCTATTACTTGAATTTTGACAACTATTCCATTTTTCTTATTTGCGACAATATTATTGATGAAGTGCTGATAGTCGTCTTCTGTTTCTAAGGAGAGAAGACCATTTGTAATGCGAGGGATAGCATAACTGAACTGAAATTTTTGAATATCGGTGACAATTGGAATTCAGCTGATGCCTTGCCAGTACGCTGGCCCTTGGGTTTTTTATTTCAGCAGCTGTATATGTCGTGAAATCATAATGAATCGTGATCGCTTTTGGACGTGCTACAATATTTTTGTCTAGAAAAGGTTAGTTTGCGACAACAGCAACCTATAAATCCACTGCGTACTTTTTTCGTGAATATCTGGATGGGCAATCTCAAATCCATACCACTCTCAGGCTCAGCGTCATGATCACTCTGGTCCATTTCGGATGATTCTTCTTCCTCCTGGGCCTCAGTATCGAGTGCCAATAGGACCTGTGACTGAGTGCTAGTATGGTAGGCCGCAGCAGCTTTCCAAAGGTGCATTGCAGGCGCGGGAGGATTCTGTGATTGGAATCACCATCTGATCTGCTTGATGTGGAAGGAGTGGATTGCTTCGGTAACAGTATTTGATCTTTTGGTGTCGGTTTCCGACCATAAAATAGTACAGTACAAAAGGAGAGATGGATACGAGAATGACCAGAGCACTAGACGGTAACCCTAATCTATGGTCTGGCTCACAACACTTTGCCGCGCGAGCAGGTCGCGCCAACAATTTTGCAAACAGCTGTAAAACAAGCCCATCAAAGTGGACTCGCAACATCGCAGCGTCGAAGATGACAGCCGTCGACATAACATGCCAGTGCCATGCAACGCGTCAGTCTGAAGGCAGCACTTGTAGTTAAAACAAGCCATCAAAGTGGACTTGCAGCATCACGGCGCCGAAGGTGGTAGTCGTCGATGTAACATGAACGCGCAAGTGGTTGAAAACAAAGAAGGAATGTCACACGTGTCACGCTGGCACTTTTTTTGCACTTTTTTTTTTCTTTCTTTGCATGGATAGTTTGGGGAATTGCGTAAGCTACGATACATAGAGTACATGTTGAAGGGAAGCGGTGCCCTGAGAGCCCGCGTGTAATGGTATGTGGGTAACCGACAGCGCTGAAGGGAGTAACATTAAAAGAAACGAGTAATCACGGAACAGCGGACGGAATCGCGCTCGCGGCAAGAGCAACGCTTCTGGCGTTATGAGATCTTTTTTTTTTTGCATGGATAGCTGTTCCCTGTCACGTGACATGGGTACAAAATTATACGTGCTGTCAGTCTCCGAAGTTCTAATTCTAATTCTCCATCTCCGCCCATGGCCCGGACAAGGAATACCGCACGTAGATGCACGGGTGAAGATGCCCCCGAAAGCAAATTGCCTCTATATCTGAGAGCACCCGGGCCCCTCCCGCTGCTCCTCCCAAAAAACGGCCCGGGCGTGCTGGTTCAAGTATGGTGAAGGTCTTGCTGCTCGATCTCGTTTTACCACCTGAATACTTATCCAAAAACGGCAGTACCTGTTATCCGAAGTTTGTGGAGCAAGCCGGATGTACGCGCTCGCAGGACAAACATTTATTCAACGACTTAGTTATCTAGACAATACAAACATGAACTAGTCTGACAAATGCATCAGTTACTTTGAATGTAGGTGCATAACGCATAACAACCTACCAGCCTTGCCCGTGGTGTAGACTAGTACATGCCCACAAAATCTTCCTCTGATTCATGTTCACTTGCGAATGAGCCGTCATCATCACCACTATCGGTCTCCATGCCCTGCCAATCCTCCGAGTCCTGCTCGTTCATTTCAAATTCTGAGTCTGAGTTGTCGAAGTCCAATTCATACATATCACTGGCGCTGTCTGCATCGGGTGCGTCAGGTGCGCACACAAACCTCTCATCCAGGTCACAATGATCAACTTCAATTGTGTCAGGAGCTGGCTCTTCAACCACACAGTTTCTGGATGCCGCCGATTGGTGTGCGTGGAGGTGGCCAACACCTAGGCCCCAGTGGTATCGCATGAGTAGATCTCGGTCCGAAAACCTAAGTATTCACTGGTGAGTCCATGTTCAAACCATCGGCAACTTCAGTTGACATACCGGCCAACATAATATAAATTGTAATCTTGACCATCCTTAGCACAACGTGACACACCCATTCCGTTTGCTTGCCGTTTGCCGTCTTCGAACACTGGAAAGATATGACACCCACGCAATACGTCCTTTGGGTCAACAAAACCAAAAGAATCAGTTTGGTGCATAGGGGGAAAGCGGACCAAATCCAAGGTGGAACTACTCCATCCTGAAGATGCTGGGTTGACGACTTCAAACCATCGCACCCATAAAAAATCAACACGGCGTGCTTCATAGTCTGGTGTCCCAAATGCTGTATGGATGACATTCGCATGATATGCGCCTAAAACGCGCGCATATAGAAAATGATGAGAACAGCCACCTGCGTTGTCTGCGAGAAACATGACATTGCAGCGCGAAGTTCCCGCATTGATGATGTCTGTCCCACGTTGTACGTCATAGGTTGTGAAGTGAAATCGTAGGAGCTTATGGTGGTATATGCAGTCATTCTTCAAAAACACAGTATCGAACATGTCATGACTTCCACCCACTTCAGCGCCAGGATGAACAAGGGGTGATAGCACCTTCTTATGATGTTCCGCTTGAATGCAAATGACACGGAGATGTTCTTTTAACTTTGAATAGAAGTTCTATCAGAGATGTGTGAGCTTGGGTGGCCAGGAAAACAAAAGGGAATGCTCACCTTGATGGCAGGATCACCCTCATTTCGCTGGAGAAAGGTTGGAACATGGACAGCAAAGTTCTCCGACTTTCCCATGTTGTACTGCACTTCGGGATCGTCGGCAATTTCCTCCTCGACTTGCAAGGGTGGACAGACCTGGGCAGCCAGGCTTTCGCGGATCCCGCTGAGGTGGCGCTGTCGTCTCTCAATCTTCGACAATTGCTGAGGTATTGATCGGCCACTCGTCCGAAGGAAACGTCCCTTTGAAATCCGGTGCTCTCTTTCACTCTAGCAGCTTCTTAAGCACATGTCATACATGGAACAGAGAGTGGCTTACAGGCTGAGTCGAGTATGAGTCCGTCGTACCAAACCGCCGAATAGTGTGGGCATAGTCGCCAAGAGCATGATACTTGTAGGTTTTCAAATTCAATTGCTTCGGCTGTCTACTATTACGACTCTGATCCGACCGCTGGGACGGTCCTGTAGCTGACTTAGTAACGGCTTTTCCCTGGCGTTGTGTTCGCGCTGCCTGCTCGCGTTCTAGCTCTCGGGTTGGATGTATCTTACACGTTTTTTCCTTGAATACACGAAGACTATTACCGAAGGATGTTGTGACCTGGGACAAAATGGCCAGGGTTGTGTCAGTATGCATATGGAGTTTGGCAAGACCATGCCAGTGTGCCAGATCAAACAGTACTCTGAGAAGATATCTGTTGTGGGGCTCAGGTAGAAGGCCATCAAAAACAGGTATCGCACACTAGATAAGCTAATCAACAGAAAACAACTGCCGAGATGCCATTTCCACGTACTTGTAGCATATCCTCGTAGTCACGAGCCGTCAATTTTTTCAGATCCGACCGGTTTGTTGTTATCCTCCTGATCCCATCAGTCCCAAAAGGCGGAATTTCTCGAAACCTAATGAGCTGTCAGCGTCAGGTCATAACGGGTTCAATTACTGCTGCTCGCCGTCGATCTAATTCATGTTTGAGGTTATCATCCTGACAGTCTAGAAGGCGTAGCAGGTGGATGAATACTGCCTTCCAGACGCCAAGCTCAACCTCATGCATCAAGTCCACAACAAGCATGTCGAACATGTTGAAACCAAGCGGCATTAGTTTGTCAGAAAATGCATTCTGCCAGTGGTGCAACAGAACATCGGCGACTCGTCGACCTCGTAGCAAAAAAGAAAACACCCACCACTGTCAGAACAAGAGACTTCTCTTGCAGGAGGGCCTCTACTGCTTTGCCATCTATCTTATAATTCTTCACATATACAATCTTGCGCGCAGCCTCAATACAACTTCGCCGCTTCAAATCATCAACCCGCCTGAGGGACATGCGCTGAATCATGTCTCGACGAGTACCCATGTCCGATACACGGTCCAACGGCATAAGACAGCGAGGACAAGGGCAACGACCAAGGTTTCGGATGCTGGCTATAAGTGTTCTATAGTATCAGACATGAGTCTCGTTATATGTTCAATGTACTAAACACTCACTTCTCTGGGTAATCAGCAGTATATGTAAATATCCGGGGATAAAAACGACGCGAGACGCCATCACTGCACTTGATTATCGCTCCGTGCCTATAAGCTTCCAGGAATTCATCATCAAGGATGATTGCCCATTGTGCGTGGAACATTTCACGATGACAATGTGCCAAGAAAGAGGAGTTGGGTCCTTTTCCGCCAATGTTCTCCATAGCAAAAGCTTTAAAGGCGTCAGGAAGCTGTCATTGACCAAATTGAGGGTTCGGGTACCACAGGACAGGAAACTGTACTCACAGACTCCAAATAAGCGACGTGCTCAAATGCCTGGCAGGAGGGTTTCGACCTTCGGTCCTTTGACTCGTTTCCGATCGTTAGATAAATGGGCCATAGTTTAGCGCTGCTGAAGGCTGTCAGCCGAGTGCTATCGGAGGCGAACATAAGACCCAGTACAACGCGTGGAAGTTGACAACCTGGTTCTCCAAGAGAATCCTGGAGTGCACGATGAGCCTCAAAAAATGCTTCTGATGTGTAGAGCTCGCCGTGAACTCGGGATGGTTCTGAAGCACCATTTGGCTGCCAGTATAATTCGTGAGGCTCAAAATGAAGGCGGGAGTGAGCGGATGGTCGCATAATTTTTTCCCTGATGACAGACATCAACCGGCGATGATAAAGGATGCCCGCGTTGAACTCTTTCGACCCTGGGTGCAACATTCGTTTATGAAAGGGGACACTGATCTTGACCGGTGTTTCAACCCACTCTGAGTCACTGGTCTGTTCCGCGTTCTTAACATCCGGGCTCTCGATGCATTGGTCGCTCAACTGGGCATCAATATGTCGCCAATTATGACCCAAAATATCTTGTGGATGGAAGTCAGGGTGTCCTACTATCTTGAGGAGTTTCTGGAAACTTGATTGCGACTTCTTTTCACCACCATTCCAATACCATTCTCCCAGTAAAAACGATGATTGGTTTGGGTATGGGTGGTAGGCGTTGGTTGAAGGGGAAGGAGCGATGCCAGTGACATTCGGAGATGTGACTATTGAGTGGTCCGAAGATATGTTCTGGGTCGGAACATGACTAGGTGAGTGATAATATCGTCGGAAGAGCCCAAATTTATTGCACTCGGACTTAAAAATTCTTGCGACTTGAGATGGACATGTCGCCGATAGTTGCCGCGGTGAAGACTGAAGCGCCGCGTCTGGCTCTATTTGCATACCCTCCCAGGATTCTGACAAGACCTGTGGAACTACGGGAGGTTCAGGTAATATATCCCGGAAACGTTTTGGCAGTCGACGGTCCTCCCGCCGAGTTCTCCGCTCTGCCAGCGATCGGTTGAGGTCTTCATGATTTTCAATAAACTAAGAGTATAAATTGTCAGCAATGAAGTGAAGAGCAGGAAATCTAACCTGTGGTGGGACTGGAGGAAGAACTTCATCCTCGTTTGGGAAGTTCAAAGAGCATTCCCTGGGAGTTTGACTTTGGGCCAATTCCGTTTTCCGACGCTTCTTTGCTCGCCAGACTTCATTAGCCCTTGCGAGAGCAGCTGATAGTTGTTTCCTCGTCTTATGACAGCGGCGCCTGTGGTAAGAATATGCCTGCGGCACCGAGAAAATCCGTCCACAAATACAAGCTTTAGACCATGAGGCTAACTCGGAACCCGGCCTGAGGTCCATCATGGATCCCTCGTACGCGCCACTCAGGTACTTATATTAGTGAGAGTATGCGGACTTGAGCTCGAGTCACAGTGGCACGTGCTGGCACCCGACCGACCCATGACCACAACTTTTCAAGCTTCAAGCTTCAAGTCTCCATTCCCATCGCCGTACACAACGACGCTCATTATGAACAAATGATCATGGCACGGCTAAGGAATAAAACAACTCGATCCCACTACGATTGAACACTCGAGGGATAAAAATCAAATCATTCTCTGGAAGCCTGATGGATGGAGTGGTTCCTGACTTAGGCCGAACGCGGTGGCGTGGCGTACAAGTGACTCGTCTCAGAGCCTGAGCGGATCCGGGCGTCTGACTCAACTTGAAATCTGTAATTATAATATAGAGGTCGGGGTCACTAACCATCATCATTTCCTGCTCAGTCTGTGGTTTGGTACGACGGGACTCATAACTTTCAGCAAGTATCTCTTTGTTCCAGTGACATATAGCATTAATTTCTCGATAAGTTACTAGTGCGTTGGACAATGGTCAAGTTTTGCCACACTCCACTACTCCCGGTCAGTCAGCTCCAAGTCATCTACTGTATGCGAGCTACAGTTATGATAGCAGAAGACTGGGCGTGTGGTGACTAGTGCACAAGTGTCACATTTGACGAACAAACCCAGGAACTCCTGTTCGGATAATCCTGGGCTAACCATGCAGTCAATCTTCGCGAACTTCTCCCAGCTGGGCTGACGAGCTGCCCTTCCAAAGTCGGGAGCGGTGGAAGAAGGACACGTCAGATCTGTCCCGCATTACACGATCAGATGGTTGGTCCGTACTCGCAGAACCTTCGCCACCTACCAGCTTGGGCGTAGGTTTCTCTTCAGCGACCTTTTGATTCCGACTTCCATTTTTCTTCACGTTTTCTCTTCGGCAGGGATGCGGCACGGGCGACAATGATGGTTGGGAAACATAAGTGCGTGGTGATGATCCCACAGGCGTCGCACTTAGCGAACAAGCCCAGGAATTGCTGCTCAGTTATTCCGGGCCTATCCATGCAACCGAGCTTCGTGAATCTGCGCCAGTCAGTTCGGTAACTTAAATCGACCCCTTTAAACTCGGGAGCGGGCAAGGGTGGGCACAGTAGACCTTACATCATGATGAGATGATCGGTCCATAATCGCAAAATATCATGACACACCGCCGTGGGCGCAGGCCTTCTGCAAGGGCTTTTTAACGACAGTCCTCGTCCCCCGTTCGCAACGGACTTGTGGAGGGCATGGTATGGCGTCGCCTTGTACACAGGTTCGTAGTACTGACATCGTCCAAATATAAGGACTAACCTCGAAGGGGAAAGTTCTTCTCTGGCCCTCCATAGTCCGAATATATTCTCTCCAACGGTACTGGGCGTGGAGAGCGTGAGCAGTCACATCGTCCGAAAGTGCAAGAGAGGCAGACCCAAATACCCGCACTGATTCTTTGCACATTCGGCGACATACTCTCCCTCATAATACCCACACCCGGTTCGGTATATTGCTACTTCCCTGAACACTCGAGTTTGTTGACTGAGCGGTTCCAACAAGGGGCACAAGCAACATGGCCCAACGTATTGGTGAAGTTCTCGGTACTTGCACAATTCGGCCGGTGGCACGCGGGCACCTTTTCTGGCAGGCCTGATAGAAACCATGCAGTGGTGGTAGGCTCTAGAGCACTGTTTACATACCAGGAATGTGCAGTCAATTCTAGGTTAGCCGGGTCGAAAGACAAGACACAGCGCGTCGAGTTGAAGACGTCATATAGCAACTTTTGGCGGTATGTCGGGAATGTTTCGAATGGCAACGACAGAGGTGTTTTGGACATGGGGATAAATGATTGTAAGCCCGAGCAATATTTGGCTTGTTAGCGTTGGGACTGACGTTTTCATTAGGGACGGATCCGGACTTTTATGTTCGTCGTTCCAGTCATACCGAGTCATGTCTGTGACCCTGACTCTGACTCGCTCTGACTCGCATTAGTGCATAAGTATGCGGCAGAAAAACAGCATTTTGATGAACGCGACCCAGTGCTCCCTATGGTCGAAGACGACCTGTCTCCCTACTCTGAAGCTCGAGTTAATGCTCTCAAGCTAAGCAACAAAAGAAAACCGTAAGCTGACCCTCTCGGCTACTGTGGTGCGAGTTGACCGCGCGGTCTAGTCGCAGCAGCGATCCGTTGGTCCATCATGGACGACACTTCGGCAGAACAGTGCACGCGATGTGTAATGTGCAAGCATTGATTACAAACAATTTACTCTTTTTGGGCGACGATGGAGAAGTTGCAGAAGAAATGCTCACACTAGAGTCTGTAACCGAACTTCTCGCATTGGCCATTGACAAACATGCAATTCAGGCAACGCAAGGAATACAGGGTGTTTCAGCAACTGCTACGAATGGTCCCCAACCTAAGCGAACGCCTCGTGGAAGGGACTGAGGAGGAGTGTGTGACGGTAGCGGAGTTGGTACATCCGCCGCTCCATACATTTTTTAGCTTTGGCTCACTACATTGAAGATTCAGAAAGGCGTATCTAGCGCAAGGTCGGATGACACCAAGAGTCTTAAAGGTGTCGTTGTGGATTGGATAACTCCCCGAGACAAGCCGCTAAATCCACCGCTGTCCCGGAATATAAAGACAACGCGCGGTTTTCACCACCCCGCAACTGGTGCCCTTCTTTGTCCAGCGGGCCTAGAGTGGGACGACGCTGAGTTAATTTCCTGCTTCATGTGATTTATCGTCACTAAGCCCTGGCGTAGGATACGCGCGAAGCTTACTAACAATGAAATTGCCGTACGAGGTGATCAATGGCCATTGTTGGTTTATGCACAGCAACAATTTGACCCCGAAGAACCCTGGGACGGGCTTTTCAGGAGTAAGCTTCTTGTTTGGGTTAGTAAATATCTTGATTTTCCCAATCACTTGAGATCCAATGGCTTGCAGGCATTCAAGTATATCTTCACATCGCCCAGTTCAGTAGAGAAAGAGGTCAAGGCGACGAGGTCGGGCAATGCTCGTATCCACGGCATGACTCGTGTCACACCGGCTTCACTAGCCTATGTAGCGACGCAGGTGCGGCAGCTGCCAATCAATATGAAGCAATACTGTAACTGAGCATCCTGCCAGCTACGCTTCGCACTGTCATCGACCTCAGTCTTCTGTCGGTCTGACACCTCTACAGACTCGGAGCGGTTTTACGAGAGCGTGTTGGACTTCTTGATTGATCCGGAGGAAAGGGATGAAGTTACCGACCTGCTGAGCTGGTGGAACTGGTGAGTTCCCAATACTTGCACCACAGATACATTCTTACCGCTGTAATAGCCAGGTATTCCCCAGCTATGTCAGGTGCGAAGGCGGAGTGACGAAGCAGAGTGCCCTAGCCAAATTGAAGGAGAAGAGAGCAAGGATAAAACAAACGCGGAATACAAGGCTACAACCAGTAGCATAAGTTACTTTTCTTCTCGAGGTTTATGTATTGCGGGTGAGAGTTACTTGTAAATTGTTACTGTCGCAAAATGTTAACTACAATAGATAGACATGCGGCATTCCGTTCTATTTCGATGGCGAGCCCTCGCACTCGTGCTGCTACACCGTTCACAAACTCACCGACGTGTATAGCAATTAACCTTGACCACTCAAGCGCCGGGTACAATGCTTCGCTGCTTGTCGATTTACAACTGTACATGTTCTTAACAATTTTCGTAATGGAATTTGTGTTGGAAACGGAGCTTGGGATTTTAACCAATACTTTTGATGCGCGAAATTACGCGCAGATCACGCGTCACGAGTAAATCATGCGTGACCTGTGTGATCATGAATGATCATGAACGCTTCGCAATCACGTTGCTCAGGCGAAATCCGGCTTCAACAGCCACGTCGTGCAAGCCCATTGGAATCTTTGTCAGCTCGTAATGCATTGTTTTTATTATGTGGAGCTTATTTATCAGCGCGCTGAGAGGGGGGAAGCGCTGCTGGAATAGGTGAATCTCATATGACGTAGACTATTATACTTGAATTTAACATTGCTCGATGTACCAATCCCCAACCGGTGATCGCGACAACTCTCCCTTCATGACCCTTCGCAAACCCGGAGGCTTTTGATATTCTAGAACATTTTTACAATGCTTGACACTGCACACAAGCCGGATCAGGCTGAAATCTGTCTTATCCTTGTTTACCTGGGGTTTTGGAGCAAACGACTTGAGAGCCTTACAACCACAGCACTGAATTGGCAGTGGGAACCCAAAGGGACGGTGTCCAGGATGCGACCAAGTTAACCGGTCAGTTGAACCGGAGTGGTATAGAATATAAACGTCGGAGTGGCTCCCCAACACTTGGTGGTTGAGGAGCATGCCTGAGACCGGGCTTCTCCTGTAGATGAACCAAAAAAGGTGTGTGTCCATGAGGAAGGCATTGGCAGTGGATGGTTGAAAATCAACCTGCCCAAAAGCCATTACCCAGTGGAAGGGCGAACTAACCAGTTAGTTCCTGCATGTAAATTGAGCAGGATCAAGACTCACCTTTTCAAAAACATCTTTACATCGTTGAAGGACCGTGCGCATTTCACGATCCCCCCACATGCAAGCAGGGTAAGGGTGTTTTGGTCGGACCCTGGTTTCAAAACTTCGAGAAGGGGTGGAGGAAAGAGGTTTGGAAATATCTGTAGACGTTGCATTAGATAAGCACAGAATGACGGGCTTTTACTTACCTCGGATATGGGTGCGGCGCCCTGGTTCGCTGGGGCAAAGTGGAGATCGCCTCGGGTTGGGTCTGTATGGTCAATCAAGAATACGGCAAACCGTCGGAACCTCGTTGAAGAAATGAATGAGGATTGAAAAAACATCAAAGACACATAGAATCACCTAACCCAGTCACCAGATTGTATCCTTTGGGTGAGCGCACTCACTTCTCGGAAATAGTTGTCTGTACCATCAGGGGTGGAGAAGTCAAATGAAATGATGACATGTTCGACGTTTTGACATAAATACGGGCAAAGGTGTTGGTAGACAAGCATGGGAGGGAGGCCGTTGCATGAAATTGAAACAAGTTTGATCGTTATGATGAGCAGGGGCTCCGAAGAGCAGACGGGCATGAACTCGCGCTGTGAAAGCATTCCAGTCAGGGTTAGAGGAACTCCAGCATCACCCTGCCAAACTCAGGTCAGTAACACAACAAGATGATGGAAAGAAAACTCACAAGGTACGGCTCTAAATCATTCCGAGTGCCATTCGGACGAAATACATGGCAATACGGACAACGAAACTGGCTGTCTTCCGAAAGCTGAGCATCTGGGATGCACTTGGAACATACCGTCCGAGGACAAGAGTCGCACTCGGTCAGGGCTCCTCCATTTCGGCAGAGCGCACAGAACTGGACCCAGCAACATTAGAATTGTGGGCGACAGATGTCAAGGGGCGAACATACAATGGCAGTGCTGGGCTCAGCACGTAGCTCAATAGTGGATGAGGTCGGGCTCTGAGGTTCTGGTGGCCTCATGGTAACCTTCACCATACTTGAACCAGCACGCCCGGGCCGTTTTTTGGGAGGAGCAGCGGGAGGGGCCCGGGTGCTCTCAGATATAGAGGCAATTTGCTTTCGGGGGCATCTTCACCCGTGCATCTACGTGCGGTATTCCTTGTCCGGGCCATGGGCGGAGATGGAGAATTAGAATTAGAACTTCGGAGACTGACAGCACGTATAATTTTGTACCCATGTCACGTGACAGGGAACAGCTATCCATGCAAAAAAAAAAAGATCTCATAACGCCAGAAGCGTTGCTCTTGCCGCGAGCGCGATTCCGTCCGCTGTTCCGTGATTACTCGTTTCTTTTAATGTTACTCCCTTCAGCGCTGTCGGTTACCCACATACCATTACACGCGGGCTCTCAGGGCACCGCTTCCCTTCAACATGTACTCTATGTATCGTAGCTTACGCAATTCCCCAAACTATCCATGCAAAGAAAAAAAAAAAAAAGTGCAAAAAAAGTGCCAGCGTGACACGTGTGACATTCCTTCTTTGTTTTCAACCACTTGCGCGTTCATGTTACATCGACGACTACCACCTTCGGCGCCGTGATGCTGCAAGTCCACTTTGATGGCTTGTTTTAACTACAAGTGCTGCCTTCAGACTGACGCGTTGCATGGCACTGGCATGTTATGTCGACGGCTGTCATCTTCGACGCTGCGATGTTGCGAGTCCACTTTGATGGGCTTGTTTTAACTGCGAGTGCTGCCTTCGGACTGATGCGTTGCATGGCATGTTACATCGACGGCTGTCATCTTCGATGCTGCGATGCTACAAGTCCACTTTGATGGGCTTGTTTTAACTGCGAGTGCTGCCATCGGACTGACGTGTTGCATGGTGCTGGCATGTTACATCAACGGCTGTCATCTTCGATGCCGCGATGCTACGAGCCCACTTTGATGGGCTTGTTTTAACTGCGGGTGCTGCCTTCGGACTGACGTGTTGCATGGCGCTGGCATGTTACATCGACGGCTGTCATCTTCGATGCCGCGATGCTACAAGTCCACTTTGATGGGCTTGTTTTAACTGCGAGTGCTGCCTTCGGACTGACGTGTTGCATGGTGCTGGCATGTTACATCAACGGCTGTCATCTTCGATGCCGCGATGCTACGAGCCCACTTTGATGGGCTTGTTTTAACTGCGAGTGCTGCCTTCGGACTGACGTGTTGCATGGCGCTGGCATGTTACATCGACGGCTGTCATCTTCGATGCCGCGATGCTACAAGTCCACTTTGATGGGCTTGTTTTAACTGCGAGTGCTGCCTTTGGACTGATGTGTTGCATGGCGCTGGCATGTTACATCGACGGCTGTCATCTTCAACGCCGCGATGATACGAGTCCACTTTGATGGGCTTGTTTTAACTGCGAGTGCTGCCTTTGGACTGACGCGTTGCATGGCACTGGCATGTTACATCGACGGCCGTCATCTTTGGCTGCGAGTCCACTTTGGTGGGCTTGTTTTAACTGCAAGTGCTGCCTTAGGATCTGACGCGTTTGAGGATCATACTACATCGTCTTATAACCATGGCTTTTTTGTTTTTGTAACTGTCTAAACATTCCAAGCTTGTTCGAAGCCCTTAGTCGTTCATTCAGACCGTGACCGGGCCATCACTGCCAATGAAACCCATTGATCCTTGCGATGATAATACTACCATGCAACTTTGCGCAAGCTACGTGTGTCACTGTGACTAATTCTGTGACCAGACGTGCATATGCCAGTGCCAACCATACACTCGAAACCCAATGTCCCCGAATGCAGTGCGTGTCGAGCACATCGACGTCAACGTCACTGGAGCACAGAGGAATCAAAACCGACTCACCTCAGGACACCCTCCCCAACGACATTCTCGTCCATGTGTTTGTCCTCGTTTCGCAAGACCACGGACCTGTAATATTCCCTATCTGAAACCATGAAACGCTTCCCCAGCTTTTGCTGTCGCGTGTCTATTCACGTCGGCGCACGTTGGCACTCAGGACATTCGAACTATGGAATAACGTCCGTCTTGATAACAAATGTGCTGGTCTAGTTTATGACTGGCCCTTACGGGCTGGAAGCTTTCCGATAGAGCTATCGTTGCGATTCGTTGGTGCATCTCGTAATGATGACGAAGCCGTTAGGAATGCCAGGATCATGCAGGATATTGTTTCTCGCTTCAAGTTTCCCCGATACCATTTTGTCATGCATCGAGAAACTCGAACTTGAGTTCAATCCCTCCGATATCGACAAAACTTTTAGCAGTGCACCGATCAGTTTCATGAGACTATGATCAGTGGCCCTTAGCGAGAGGTGCCATTTCACATCATTGGATTCAGACGTCTTACTGAACATTTCTCTGCCACGGAGTTTGATGCTCCACTTCAAAGCAAGAGACCTGATACCAGTCTTTGATACATTGCGACAAATGCCATTACTACATAGACTGCTGAGGACGACATTCGCTGTTGTGGTACCAGTGCAAGAACGAAATGATGCAAACAATTGCATCAGCGAAGTAGCATCCAGCTTTCCCTTTGATTGCTTTCACAGCCTGCGGGCGTTAAGGTCTGGTTTGGTGCTTAGATCGGGGCGCGATCGTGTCGCAAGTATTTGTTGAGGGGGCCCAACCGTGCACAGTATCTTGAAAGTTGACGGGACCATCACTGGCCGCGGCGGTCATCTGAGGTCGCGGGAAACCTTATATTATATAATATAGCCACGTGTTTTTCTTCCAGTGGGGGCAGTGCTGAGTCTCCGCTTCAATCCGAGTCATCCTTGCAATGCCTTCCGAGTTACCTCAACTTGACGACTTCACGCAGCTCACTCTTTTGCTGCGCCTCGTCACTACGTTAAAGAATCCAAACGCTGGCGAAGGAACTTTGGACCGATTTTCAGAGAATGCTCGTGTCGGGCTATACTATGAAGACACCACAGGATATGAAGCGGATTTTATGCCGCTGGATGCCATCACGGCAGTTCTCGTGCAGAATCACGAAATTGTTGCTGCCTGTTATCGGGCGGGCCCCAAGGCCAGCATTGACCTCACTGTAATGGCATCCGACAGCGCACCGAGCGCCGTCGTATATCCATCGCTGGGTGATAATGCGGATGAAGTTGATGAATGCTCTATTGAAAATGGATCACCATCTCAAAAGCAGCTCGTTTTTACCGTTTTAGCTAACCCTGACTCCATTACTTCCTCATCCAACGAAAGCTCGAGCCAGGGCTCGCAGAACAGGGAGCATCACAAACTAAGAGTAGTCCCCCAAACAAATGGTCATTGGGATGCTGTCAAAATCGACCCTTTTTGCCGTCTAGCCATGTGAGTTCATTAACTTACGGTCGTCACAGATCTTAACTAGTGACCGGTGGCCAGGGGCGGATCATCTCTGGAAGATCATGTCGCAACCGTTTCTTCCTATATGGAAGACTACAGGAACGATGTGGACGCTCGTGACGAGAATTCCCGCCGGTTCTTTAAATATCTTCTTTCCGTATCCTGGCGAAAGCTCCATCGGCGGATAAGCTCTTGGCAGGGACTTGGTTTCGCCACCATTTGGTTCAATTATTGGGAACAGTATAAAAGTGACATCCAGTTGGGCCCGTTGGGATCTTCCAAGCGAGATCCTCGTGATAAAGCGCTTGCTACTTTCCTGCAGCAAAATAGCAAGGCTATGGTCGCCTCATTATATAACACCTTCGATAACATGTTAGAATCTAATAGCCAAAGAGTCATTTCTTTCGAGGCTTTGATGGAAGCAGCCGAGAGTGGGAAAGCTCTCTACACCCAGGATACTGTGGCGCAGTTTCATGATCTTGTTTGGGCAACATTTGTCCGGTTCGGCCGTTGTCTCAGGGAAATTGCCGATGAATATAACAGCTTGGCACAAAAAAACGAGAAATTCAAATACGCATCACATAACGACGAGAGCTTGCAACTAAAAGACGAGGAATCCAAATCCGCGTCCTTGACAAGCAAATTTAATTCTGCCTTACGCTACGCGCGGCTACTCCTTTGCATTTTCACCTCGGCATCGATGAAGTCCCACGTTAACAATCTTGTGCAGATGGGGGCCAAGTATATGTACCCTTCGTATCAACAAAGGATGGTATATCGGAAATTTGGTGAGAAATGCGGTATTAGAAGCAACAGCACCAGGAAATCGACGCCCAGCGATGCAGATTTACTTGATGATGATGATGATACGACAATAGGGGTGCACAAAGTTTTCGCCATATGTAAACATGAAGCTAACAATTTTCGTGTAGGTACCAGCATCCGAGGATGCACACATTTATCTTGCGTGGGCCAAAGTTTTTGTCTATCAGTTTATTGGAAAGCGTGTGCTGGAATCCTATTGCGAGCACCACCCAAACCTACTCCCCGTGAACGTATCAGTTCTAGCTGTCGACCGTTGCAACTACATTGTTCCGCCCTGGGAGTGCTTCAAATCAACCATGGACACCGTCTTGATGACGACTGGCGATAAGTCTGCCACCGAACTTGTCCAAAATTTGGAAGAGAAACTGAAAGATGCTGACCCGGAAATGTACGGGAGCGGTGGGGTAATTATCAAGCAGTTTAAAAAACTTTTAGACGGAGACAAGGCCGAATATGTCGCTGGCGTACATTGTGAGGCGGTGCTCGCGGCACTTTGCAGCGGTAATGCTTTACCGGAATGGAGTGATGAAAATTTGCGTAAGACGTGTCAGGTACATCCGCCCATGTTGTCATGAAAATGTTTATTGACTTTCATGTGATGTTTTAGGCACTGCGAGGAACCCATATTTCGGTGTCGAAACTTTGCTGCCCAGTTTGTTGGGAGCTCTTGGGCATATTGAGAGGTTCCGTTTCAGGCCCAGGACCACATTTACTTGTTCGCGGCTGTCATTCTACGGTTTACCCAGTAGTGCTGCCGGGGTGGCTTGATGACGGTATACGAAAAAGGATGGTGGAGTCATTCAAAAATCATCTTCGCAAAGAACTCCACCTCCTCGCAAATCCGTCGAGCGAATTTTCATTACCTTTTGCTACCTCGAAGACGCATCGTCCAAATCAGCTAAGCGAGGCAAACATTAGCATGAGCAGCAGTCGAGGCCATGCAAGGCCCCTCTCTGATTTCGGCAAGTAGTCCCTGGGCTCTAAGATTATGTGCTGGTAAAGCCAGTAGGTTGTTATGTGCTAGCATTCAGAACAGAGTAGCTGATGCATTTTTTAGAATTACTGGTTCTCATGTTTGTACTGTGTCAATATGCACATTATATTAATAAACAGATTTGTCCTGCGTGCGCGTCCATCTGTCTTACTCCACAAACTTCGGATAACAGGTACTGCCGTTCTTGGATAATTATTCAGGTTGTAAAACGAGATCAAGCAGCAAGCGGTACGTTCATTTTTGATCTTATATCTAATAAATTTGTAGCGTCACAACTGCTACTTGTGCGGCCGCGTTTGCAGTTACCGTTTTTCTTTCCGTACAGCCACTGATCCTACTACTCTCGCGATAAGTTGTCTATCTCTCCTATCGCACGTTCTCTAAAGCGAACAGACGATATGGCCGAGATGACCAACCGGTAAGCTTGTACATCATAGTAGCGTCGTCTACTAACGAACTAAAGCGTCACCGTCCCCGACACCGTTTTAGGTATTGAAATCGTCGTCGTAGCGCATATCGACGCCACTGGACGGGCCAGAGTTTTTGCCATCGTCACGGCGCTCGTCAACGCCGTCGCAGTTGAGGACGTGGATGAAGAAGACGAAAGGGAGGTCTTCCGAATGTTGGTTGACGTTGAGATGCGAGATGATGTCACCGAAAATCGGATCTGAACGATGTTTCTGACGGACAACAATCTTATTCGTATCACTAGTGTGCATATTACTTGGTTGTTTCTAACGATTCCACACGTAATTTATTAAGAGTATTTGAGACGGAATCTTCGAATCCGACGCCTGTGTTCCAAATTGAAAAATTATGCACCAAATCGAACCTTTACGCAACAGCAATATCCTGCGCATGCCAGTGTTTCCGTTATGTGTTCGTACTGTTATTAGTGGAAAACTCGGCTCAGTCCGACGCAGGCACCGTGACTGATGCACTGATGAGTCAGCAACGCGGCTTTGCGAAACGTAATGGCTGCTCCAGTGAAAGGAATCCTGGTTGGTCATTCACTATTGTTTCTGATACTTTCTAATGCTTTACAGCGGCGCACCGCGTCATTTTCCGCGACCCCTATCGCTACAAGCTCCGTACAAAGATGTTCGAAGGCCTACACACAGACGCAATTTGTGTCTAAACTGGCAGATAACGCTTGAATGCGGAGATCGTGTTTGGGACGATCCAGAACAGGGACGATGTGGTACAATGGTTGGGTTATATGTATTTGTGGGTTTTTCTTTTAGCGGTTTGGTAGAGGGTAGGATGCTGACGCATTTTTTCTAATTAGATATGTTCGGATGGTCAAGTCGCTGTCGCTTTACAGTGATGGCATCAAAATCAGGAAGGTGGCGCCGGAGCTTGTCCAGATATCGTCCATACCATGGCGGCTCTACTGGAGAAGCGTCAACTCAAGTATGAGCACTCATCAATCGCGTATTTCCTCTGTCCAACGAATTCGAGCTGTTGCCCGTGAGACAAGAGGAGAAATTTTCGACCAAGTTACTGGAGCACATGTCGATATCGGTTAAGGAAACCGTTGACGAGCCAGCTGCGAAGAGCGATGTCCTTTTATATGCGTACATTTCAGGACTCAAGTTAGATGGCTTCGTCCTCGTTTCTGACGTGGTTTACGTTATGCAATCCGCTGGACGGTTTTCGCGCCACATTTGAAGGGGGGATGAGCAGTCCCTGCTAGAGCCGCTCTGGAAATATTTGAGGAGGTCGAGAAGAGGATGTGGCGTTCACTGACTCCACGTCGTCAGTTCAGAGGTGTCTTGGCAGAAGTGACACGCAAGGCGGAAGGCAGACAGTTCCGCCAAGATATCGAGAAGCTCAGAGCCGTGCGTCCAGAAAGTGGGACACCTGCTGTGAGCAAGAGGAAATCCGATAAGGTCAACAACTTGACCGAAACTGATAAGTACAGTTTTTATTTGTTGTTTAAATTGCTACTCACGTTCCATGCAAGGAACTCACTCCCTCAGGTTTACTCCCAGACTATAGGAAGCCGACCGTCTTGCACAAGCGCAGTATTGAGCAAGAAAGTGAGGACGACGATTCCCTCGCACAGTTTGGGAGCTTCATACCTGAAGGGGAAAGTGATAAAGTAGAGAGGAAGGGCGCAACGAAGAAAGGGATCAAGAAGCTGAAGGATGAAATGTCAGGCCATATCCTCTTATGCGTGCTCCACCATAACTAACGAACAAAGTTTCAGATGATTAAGATTGAATCTAATCCCGCTGCACCAAAAACGCTTCTTGAAGCGCGTCAGGGTGCGAAGAACTGGTCAACAAAGCATTTGCCTTCAGGAACTGCAATGGATTTTGAGGGCCAGGTCGTGCCATTGTTGCGCATGAAGACAGGATCACTCCATCCCTGGAAATCGCCAACGTTACTTGAAATGCAAGGAATTTTAGATGAAGTGTTTGAGGCAGGGAAATACAGAGTCACGGAAGACGGTGCCTGGTTTGGGCTGGTAAGAGTCTTGGTATTTTCTCTGCGATAATGTTATCATGTCCTCTAGATGAACGCGCGCCTGCACAGCTGGCACTGAGGGTTTGTAGATGCTGCTGAATCAAGTTTAGCTGCGCTCGTGTCGGATAACAGCGGCGAATTGAATAATACGGAAAAGATCAAAGAATTTGTTACGTTTTACCTTTCAAAAGCGTCAGATGGAGAAAGCCAAGTGTTCCAATGGAGAGAGATAGATGATGAGGCAACGGGCACCAAGGTGCTTATCCTTTCACTCGGCGCAATATTTGCTGATAGTCAATATATGATAGGGTTTTTTGGCTTCGCAACTAATCACCCGAACACTCGGCATCGCGCACCTATCAAAGTTTCCCGAGATCATTGCCGACTTCAGTGAAGCAAAGCCAGTTGGCGCTATTGTACTTGCAACCCAAGCGGCAAGATTCCATCCTTTTTTTTAACTGTCTAATTTAAGCTTTGCAACAGGTTGAGCATGCTCTCGTACAATGGACTACCGGCCGCTTCGTCAAGGGGACGAAGCAATTCTCAGCTGAAAACTATGGCGACCAGGAAGAACAGAATGCATCTATCGATCCTGTCACCAAGCGCAAGGTGATCAAAAAGGTGATGGTATATCGCACCACCTTCCTCATGGACAACGTTGAAGTCTTCATGGACAACGTTGAAGTCTTCAAGGAGCATCACTGGAAGCTCATCCTCAATGAAGGGCGCGAATATATCCCACGCAGCAAGAAGAATAAATGGAACGAATAAGTCAACACATACAAGTCAGACGACGTTATCATCATCGAAGCCGAGTCGAACCTGTGGCCACGCAAGATCGTTGTCTGTGACTGATTAACTTGAAGTTCTCCATCTCCCATTTTCTGACTGAATTGATATTGACGTGACTATCTTTATAGACCCAATACTTGTCTCCCAATGTTTGCTCTCCTATCAACATATCAACACTCGCCTGTACATCAATGCTCGCTGGCCTATCAATGTATCAACACTCGCTCACAAGTATCAATGCTGACCGGCCTATCAACGCTCACTGTTTGTCCATCAAACTTGCTCCACTTGCTCAATCATCATGACTCGCTCTCAGAAATGCTCACTCATCGCTCGGCGCTCAGTGCTCGCTCATTTATCAAGATTCACTCACTCGTCACCCGGCACTCACACATTTATCAAGACTTGGCACTCTCTCATCACTTGGTGCTGACTCTTCACTTGGCGCTCAGTGCTCGCCCACGCATCAACATCAACAGTGCTTACTTGGGCTCAATCAGCTCACTTGCTCGATATGGATGTATAATGCTCGCTACGGGTGTACAATGCTTGGCAATAGCTACTAGGTTTGTAACCTAGTAGCATGTATAAATGCAATACCTACTTTTGCGCAACTTGTGATACTTTGTAAGGAATTGAAGTGAAGTGAATGGTTTGTAAGTTCAAAGAAAGAAAGACTTTGTAAACAAACTGACCTTTTGTAGAAAGCTGTGTGGTGTTTTTGCGGCTTGGTTGACTTCGGCTACTTTCAAAATCAACGAAGCAGGTAAAGCGATGTTGATGTTTTGCTGATGACTCGGAGTTTGCGTGGAGGGTTTACTTGTCATGCACGTTGTGCATGATCATCTGATACCATAGATTTCCACCATACCTCGTCTCGCAATGCATGTAAGGTCTTCCGATAACCAAGATGGGCCAGTAGCGAGTGTATGTGAGTGATTATTATTTCACGAGCGCTTCGTTGCTCAATCATGATATCAGGTATGCATAAGACTTCTATGTCGCCGCTTCGTTTGAAAACCTATCCATTGTCGAGTCGGAAATCCGCAAAGTTTATTGGGTTGGCTAGGATCTCCGTGAAGAACGGGTCTTTTGAGTATTGGTGACGGAAACATTCAGGTATGTCATAGCCAATTCCACCTCCGGTCTGCAAGACGGCTGAGACATCTAAGTCAGTTGAGGATGATGGTTGTTCCGGCATTCCAGCTACTCTGGTTTCCGTATAGGCATCTTTCGGATCTGGTGGTAGCAGCGCTGCAGTTGGGCGCCGTTTACGAGTTTGTTTAGGCTCAAAGTATGTGCGTTTATTTGCGCTGGCCTCTGCTAGATGTGCTGATCTTCGTACCGTTCTGTCCTCTGTGGGGTCGGGAATGATGGCTGTCGAGCCAGCGTATATGGGTCGAGTTATGTCAGGTAAGATCTGTTTGATGTCACTGTCTCCATCGCGACTGACATATTCGCTTGCAGCACGGACAACACCTAGTGGTTCGTTGCTGTAAATACGGGACAATGCATCCATTACATTTGCCTCTCCAGGTACATAATGTATTTTGAACGAGAACTCATGCAATACGTCGAGCCAGCGGTGCTGATGGGCGACATATTCCGCTGGGTCATAAAGTTCCACACCGAGGCTGATAAGGTATCCCTCAGGTACCTCGAATACTTCCGGCTCGAATTCCGGGACTGTCTTCCATCCCTCATGATACTGGCCCAGTGTAATCAAACACATGCGCAGCCATTCAGCAGCATGGTAAGTGTCCCTAGTCAACTCTTCTTCGTCGTCATCTGATTCCACTGAGTAGGGTACAGTCCACGGAAAGACCTCGCGGTCATACTCGTTGGCTGCTATGACCTGCGCAACACTGAAATCCTCGGATTCCAAGTCATCAGTGCTCACCAGGTAGGTGTATTCTAAGACATCCCAATTGGTGATTCATAATGTAAATAGGGATATGGGCTATATTCGCGAATGGTGAACCGGCGGCTCAGCTCAAGAGTTTGGAAGTGAGCACAAAACTGGAGGTGTAAGTATTCTTCTATTGCATCATGTTCATGTACAGGAACATGATCGTCTTCCTCAGATATTGTGGTTAGCCCACTCTCTGCGACGGAGGCGCCGTCAAGCGTGTCATCATCCCAAGAGTTATATTTATCAGCTGCCTCGCTGAACACGCCTCCGTCTCCAGTTCGCTTTCTACAGCATTGTCAAGGAGTATTCGAAGACTATTAACTGCTATGTCAACCTCACGCGCATGTTTTCCTCGCACTTCAACTTCTGCAATACCAACTGCGCCCGCCTTTATTGTTGGTGCTATGGGCTCATCATCAGTACCCAGCCACCAGCCGCTTACAACACGTTTCTCGTCCCTACTGACGCCGCTGGCTGCTTTTCTATGACTCCATCACCTGCGACCTGCGCCAAACAGACCATGCGCTCTGCATTGGTCGGTTCACTGACCGGTCCAGAATGTGCGTTGCGCCCTGGACACCACAAGCTCAGAAAATTGCCTCACGGAGATTTGGACGGCGAGGTTTACAGCTTCATATCTACATTACAACCGATCCCCTCTCCTCGGTTCCCCCCGGACTTGGGTGCTGCCCGAAAGATCCTTGGCTCATTGAGCTTACGGTTGTGGCATTAGTCATTTGTTTGTGCCCCCAACAAAGAGGATTGTATATGATCGGAAGTTGAAATCACCGATTTCATCCTGCTTGCCCGCCCGCCTTATTCTCAGTCCCATCCCTTCGCCGCCTCTCTCCCTTCTTGCCCCAGGACCGGGAGTGATTCACTCTTGCCGCCCTTGCCGCCCTCGTTGCCATAGAGCGGTTGAAGTAGTCTCAGAGCCCTCTGCTCTCTCGCCGCCATGTCTGTTCTATCCTCATTCTCACCATTCACTCTCTCCACCTTATGACGACCCTCGTCGCACTCGTTGCCAATCCTCTGCCGCGTTTGCAGCTACCGTTTAAATATCATCATGTGCATTGTTTTTCTTTTTTGCTCAAACTCTTTCGCAGTAAGTTATCTATCTATTCTATCTACAAGGTGAACAGTCGATATGGCCGAAATCTTTAACAGATAAGCTTGTATATATAGTAGCGTTGTCTACTAACGAACTAGAGCTACGATGATCCTGTCATCTACGCGCCGCTCTGTCTCGCCGCCTCCTCTGTCTCAGTCGATATGGCCGAAATCTTTGACTGGTAAGCTTGTATACCATAGTAACCTCGTCTGCTAACGAATTAAAGCGACGATCCTGTCATCTACGCGCCGCTCTGTCTCGCCGCCCTCTGTCTCAGTCGATATGGCCGAAATCTTTGACCGGTAAGCTTGTATATTATAGTAGCATTGTCTACTAACGAATTACAGCGACGATCCTGTCATCTACGCGCCGCTCTCTCTCGCCGCCCTCTTCTCGCTCGCCGTATCTCAGTCGACATGGCCGAAATTTTTGACCGGGAAGCTTGTATATCATAGTAGCATCTACTAACGAACTATAGCAACGATCCTGTCATCTACGCGCCGCTCACTCTCGTCACCCTCTTCTCTCTCTCTCTGTGTCTCAGTGCCTATTTGCCTCTGCTGCCCTCTCCTCACTTTCACTGTCCTCCATATGTGGGATACTGTCATATACATGCCACTCACTCTCGCCGCTGCCCTCTACCGCCCTTTGCCATCGTCGCCCTCTTCTCTCGCCGCTGCCCTGTTTGCCTCTGTTGTCCTCTCCTCACATTCACTGTCCTCCATGTGTCGGATCCTGCCATCTATGGCCGCTCAGTCTCGCCGCCCTTCTTGCCACCCTTTGCCTTCAACACCCTCTTCTATCCCCTCCACCCTGTCTGTGACCTCGCCGCCCTGTTTGTCTCCCGCCCTCCTCATGTTTACCCTCTGTCGCCCTTTCTGTGCTGCTTACTCTCGCCGCCCCATCACCAAGAGCCTTCTGCTGCACTCTCATTGCCCTGTATGCCATCTGCCATTCTGCCCTCTCCTCATGCTTGCCTCCCTCTCTCTCTACCCTATTCTAGACAGTGCATGAAAGGAGAGGATACAAGGAATGCAATAACTAGTTAATTAAGTTATATTTATTCTACCAATGATATATAATTATGGCCAAGAGGAGTTGATCAAGTATTGTCAGTCTGATGCTCATGATCAGGTTTCCCTTTAAGGCATAATTTATCTTTTGGCTGCTGATTCCCAATCACTAGGTTGATAGATCTCAAGCAGAATTGGACAAAAGTCACATTTTTGCTGTGATCATGCATCATGCAGATATCTCACTTGTGATTCATATTGCATGATCATTGTGTGATCACCATGAATTATCCATGATCATGGATTTTGAAAATTTGTGGCAACTCAAAGTAGATATTCAAATTATAAAATATACAGTTATGTAGAGATTGTGCCATATATACTTTAATACAGGGTGTTTGTGATCATTGCCTGTTGTCCAATTTCACACATTAAATCCAAGTCCCATCATTGCTCAAAAAAAGTTCAGTGCTTCAGCTTTGACATTTAGTTACTTTCAATTTGAGCAGTGAAATGGCTTGCATAGCAGTAACAGTGTGGGAAAATTAATCAGATCTATCCAGACCCCCCAAAATCCTGATGGGCACAGCATCCTCATCACACTTGTATCTGGAAGTTGCTGTTACAATATAACATCAGCTGTGACTCATCATTGTCTTTAGACAATGATGATGTGCTACAAGATTGTAAGTGAACATATAAGTGGATGATGCTGAATGAGACTTGGAGACAATAGATGATAAGACTGGTCCAAGGTCTCCAACAATTTATTTCAAGTTCATGTGCTACCCAACTGGCAGTGAATGTATAATTAGATGATGACCTATGAGGGTTTGAGACCATGGATGATAATACTAGTCCAAGGTCTCCAACAGTATTATTTCAAGCTCATATACCACCACACTGACTGTCACTGACAGTGAATGTGTAAGTGGTTGACACTCTATGAGATGTGGGGACAATACATGATAAGACTAGCTCAAGGAATCCATCAGTGTCATTTCAAGGTCATCTGCTACAAGGCTTACATTGAATGTGTAAGTTTATGATGCAATATGAGACTCAGAGGCAATAGGCTATAAGACTAGCCCAAGGGTTCCAACAGTGTCATTTCAAGGTCATATGCTACAAGGCTTACATTGAATGTGTAAGTTGATGATGCAATGTGAGACTCCGGCAATAGGCTATAAGACTAGCCCAAGGGTTCCAACAGTGTCATTTCAAGGTCATATGCTACAAGGCTTACATTGAATGTGTAAGTTGATGATGCAATGTGAGACTCCGAGGCAATAGGCTATAAGACTAGCCCAAGGGTTCCAACAGAGTCACTTCAAGCTCATATGCTACAAGGCTCACATCAAATGTGTAACTCTTGAAGGGGGTTGTAAACCATGATAATGGTTGATAATGGCTTGTATAGCAATAACAGTGTGGGAATCATTGATCAGATCTATTATGGCATGCCAGACCCCCCCCAAAATCCTGATGCACCACAAGGTCTTTCAGTCCCTGAAAGGCCATGGATTGGATCTCGGTCCATAACCAGTCAACTTTGCCAGTCAATTTTGTCAACGGTTTAGCCATCTGAGCAAAACCCTGCACAAATCGTCGATAAAAGTTGATAAATCCCAAGAACTGTTGTAACTCCTTTTTGCATGTCGGTTCCGGCCAAGAAGCAATGGCGTCAACCTTGCCTTTTTCCATTTGGATGGAGTCGGTACTGATTACCAAACCCAGGAAATCAATTTGCGGCTGGTCAAACCAACATTTCTCGGGCTTGAGGGATAACTTATGTTCACCAAGCTTGGCCAGAATACGGTTGACGTGACTTGTGTGTTCCTTCTGGGATTTTGAGAAAACCAAAATATCATCCATATAAATGACGACCCATCCTTCGGCAATTTCCTGTCGGAATATGTCATTCATCATGGTTTGAAACGTTGCCGGTGAGTTGGTTAGTCCGAAAAACATGACCAATGGTTCAAACAGTCCGCGATTGGTCTGAAAGGCCACTTTCCATTCATCACCTTCCTTGATTCGAACGTTGTTGTACCCCCACCGAATGTCCATTTTTGAGAAGACCTTTGCTTGTGACAACTTATCAACCAATTCCCCAATGAGCGGTAATGGATACCGGTTTTTGATTGTCATTTCATTAAGCCGCCGGTAGTCTTGAACTGGCCGTAATTTCCCATCTTTTTTCTTGACAAAAAAGAACGGCGATGCCATGGGCGATTTACTAGGCTGAATACGACCTGAGTCCAAGTTTTCCTTTAGGAACTCATCCAATTGGGCCTGTTCATCTCGACTCAGGGGATAAATTTTACAGTCCACTGCCTTAGATCCGGGTATCAATTCAATCGCATGGTCCCAAGGACGTCTGGGCGGTAATTCATCAAAGGTTTCCTTTTCAAAGACCTTCCGGTGTCCGAGGTAATGTTCTGGAACTACTTCTTCTAATGAACGCCTTTTTGCTGCGTCAGCTTCCCTAGCCGCAATATCCGTTGCTACCGATCGTAGCTTAAACTCTGGTTCTCCAATATGTACTGCTAGAAGTTTTTCGCCTTCCTCTAGGGGCTCCATAGGATCTACTTCCTCTTCGGGATTGTCAACATGTGATCGATCCCAACACGTTCCTGGACATCTGGTAAACCGTACTTCTTGTTTTTTCCAGTCCATTACGGGATTATGGTGTTGTAACCAGTCGTGTCCTAGGAAAATGTCCGTTTTTCCTAATCCTGCCACACCACATTTGATGATTTCCTCGTGGCTCCCTATGCGCAGCTTGAACTGGACCATATATTCCAGGCTCCCCAGTGCGTTCCTTGTCCCATCCGCGTTATACACTGGCATAGGTCTAAGGAGTTTCCGTCTGTTGAGTTTATGTCTTTCAACAAACCCGGTACTAACACAAGACCCTGTACAACCCGAGTCTACTAGTGCAACAACATCGATTTGCGCTCCAGTATCCATAGTTGTAATAGTCCCCTTTAAATTCATTTCTTGTCGTCCTGTAGCTTTAACGACACTCTGCCTTAGCCTTGTTAAGTTCCACAACGCTTCTGCTTCTGATTGTTGATTTAACTCAATAACCAAACTTTCAGTTACCTCGTCGAGGCGTTTATTGTGAACCCATTCCTTTAGACACCGCACCGCAGTGTCTTTATCCTGCTGCCAGATCCTTCTGAGTACCCAAGCAGGAGACCATGTTTTTATCCGGGGTTTTGCGCTCACACTTAAGTTTCAAATTCGATGAACATGGGAAGAACATTCATATAACAGTTCCGGTACACTAATACATGAGTCCTTGTTCGAAATTGAAACTCTATCAGCCAGCAGCGCGGAGCGCTTGTCTACTGGCTGTCGCCAAAACCCTTTTCCTTGCCATATTCCTTCCATTGCTCTTCAGTGAGTTCTTCCACTTTTAACTCCCGAATACGGCCTTTCCCTTTTTCCTTCTTATTGATCCGCTTAGGTTCCGGACAGTCCCTGGCAAAGTGACCTTCTTTGCCACAATTATAACATGCCCCCGTGCGTCGTTTCGCTTTGTCAACGTCCATTGCATTGGGATCCCTGCTCGACGTTGCCATTGTGGGCATGCTATGTTGAATCGGTGCCTTGCTTTCCTTGGCCACCGGTGTCTCCTTGTACTCATTACGGCTTTTCTTCTTGCCGTATGCTTCCTTCGCTCTGCAGTATATCCGTGCCAATTGCACTGCCCGATCCTGGATTGCTTTTAGGGACGCATCATCTGCTAAATTTCCATGTCTGATTAACTCTCCACCCAGTGCAGGGTTAATCCTATTGAGGAAATGATCCTTAAGAGCGTTCTCACCCCAGCCTACCAACGGAGATAGTGCGTTGAATTTAATAATGTAGTCCTCAATGGGAGTATTGCATTGCTCCAACTTCATCAAATCATCCGTTGCATGCTGCTTGGTTTCTGTTGACATAAAGAATTTGTGCATCTCCCTTTTGAATGCCGCCCATGTAACCCACGGGTATTTATTGACATTGGGTGGACGCGTCCATTGTAACGGTTGATCTTCAGGTTGCAAAGGTAATCTATGTCCGTTGTTTATTTCCCTCCATGTCAAATCCAAAGGGTAACGGGTAGGGATGCGTGCATGCTTTGCCTCATACTCCTCGTCTGCTTTCTGGATTTCTTGAAGCTTAACTCCGGCCTATTCCCCTGCCCAATTCCCTTTTCCTTTCCTAGTTCGGTATAAGCAAATTACTATGCGCCGCCGGACTGTTGTTTCTCGCGCCAGCGTGAAATAGACTTCCATAGTCCTTAGCCAATTGTCGACTTGGCTAGGATCTCCTTCAAAATGGTCCGGCATTTCGGCTTTTGTTAAAGGAGCTGGCGTTGGGCGCGGATGGGTGCGTTGCCACTCTTCCAGGACATTAGTAAGGAGTTGCCCGAAGCCATTGACCGTTGCCATTCTTGATTCCTCAATGTCGTCAATCTCCTGTTGCCTTTGTGCGACAGTATCCTGGTTTGTTCCAGTCAAAGGGATTTGCGGTGGTAAAGGATGTGGCATGACTTGTGTATATCCGATTAAGAAATCCCTTAGCCCCATGGCCATCTGAACCGTCCATTGGAAGGCGCCAACGTGGTAGCGACCATACCCTTTGAGGATCCAATCCTCCATCTGAGTCCAAGCGTTGAGCCCTTGAGACACGCGTTCTACATGAATGCATCCTTCGCGTCCATATGTCTTTCGAGCTCTTACGTTTGCTTGTAAATCTCTCATTCGCTGGTCGAACTGATAGATTTCTTGAATTTGCGGATAGGCCGGCCACTCAAACTTGTTCCAATGCTGTTTCTTAAACATGACCAAATAGCAGAATCCCGGGATGTCCGGGTGTAGAATTTCGCTACTCGACTTGGCTACGGGATATGGATACGCATGTTCTACCTCGTTTGCTACAGTCCGACGCCAATGATCAATTTCCCGCCGCTTTTGTGCTTGGTCCAAGTTACTGGGTCCCGCCTCTATCATCCAGTCCTCCACCGTTGTCACTGGTCCGTCATGCCAGTTCCAATCTCCGCCGCGAGTGCGCATGATTGCTTTGTACTCCGCCTTTTTGGCTTTGATGGCCTCGGCGTAGGTGGGAACCTTAGGCGGAACCGGAGGTGGCGTGGATTGTTTCGACGTTCGAGGCGGTGTAGATCCAGTGATTAGATACAAGACCGGGTTGGGCTTGCTGACGCGTACAGGGACACTGGAAAGTTCCGCATCCCCTCCTTCACATTTGATTGACAGAGTTGATCCAGTGTAAGAACGGACCTTCTTCTTTTTCTTGTTTCGGCAGAAGAAGCCCTTGCCTCCCCATCAGGGCTCGCTTATTGTACGTTCCCCTGGCAATCATCTCGTCAATGCTTCCCCAGTCCCAGATGTCATCACCGTCTTCTATCCGGATCATGAACTCTTCTAGTACATGAAACCGATCGCGCTGGCAGTTATCCTGGAGACTGAACCGAGCGAAAGGGTTTCGGAGCTCGGTGTTCCATGAAGCGATTTCGGTAACGGTGGGCCAAGCCGGCCAATGATATAGATCATAATATTCTGGCTTGAACAGGTACATATAGCAGTACCCAGGTTTGCGCCAATGATAGTTAGGCCGGTCCTCATTCGTCGGGACCCCAGGCAACGCGACCCGTTCCTGGTTTTCCACCCAGTGCTCCGTATACTCTTTCTTAGTCCGAATTCCCCAATCGGCCAAGTGCAGATCCATGAAGTCATCCCATTCCGGGAGCATGACTCCATCGTTGTCCGGGCCGGTGTGATTTTCCAAAGAATTAGGTTCCGTAGCCGGACATGAGCTTGATGGACCTTTCCTCCATTCGTACATATACGGGGCATACCGCGTCATGCGGCCCGAGTGCTTGACCTTGATATTGCCATTCGAGGCGTGCATCAACTTATTCCGCTCCTTGGCCGTCAGAACCAAACCGTCGTGTTTCAGGGTGAACACGTTAAACCCTTGGAGAAGTAATAGCATATTGGACGGTGAATCGAACACCGCCTCCCTGACGTCTGGTTGGTCCACGAGCTGCTCCAACACCTGTTCGAGCACTTGTCGATCTGCTTCTAATTCTTGTTCCATCTGCTGGAACTTTCTCTTTTGTTGCAGCGCCTCGCGCTTTTCCTGCATGAGAATTTCCCATGCTTCTTCTTGCTCGCAGAAGGCCGCCTCCTCGAGCACCTGACGTTCATAAGCTACCCTGCGCAGCCTGAGTTTTTCTAGACGGCGCTGTTCCTTGCGCCAGTAGTACCATGCGCGGACATGCGCATCGTTTTGTCTGTAGTCGACTGGCTTGGCCGACTCGGTTCATTGTTGGGGCATAGGGCACCCCGCCGCCCATTCTAGATCGAAAGCGATTCCGATCTCCATCAAAGACATTGCTGCCCTTGGCAATACGTAGTTGAACGCTAGTTCCATAACTTCGGATCCCAGATCCAAGATTGTTCCAAAAAATAATAAGACGTCCCAAGTAGGGAGATGTCGCCTCTTCTTCAGTAACCGTACTTCCTAATACAGTCACTCTACGTCGCGGTCAATAACGCACCCGCGCACGATTCTTCGATTTAGTTCCTCCAAATGACCCAAAGAGGTGGTACCCGGCGCTTCACTCTAGTGTCCTCGTGCTCAGATCAAAGATCCGATACGTGATTGGTGTCTAGAGACTGTATGCCTTGATATACGGCACCCCAATGGATTGCTTTCGCACGTTCCTTGCGCTTTTCCGAAGTCCTAATGTAGCTGCCCGGGGCGACCCTGCCTGGTCCACAACCCAGCACGCGACTACTCTCGTTTAGAACTTTTGTGTAGACAGATTTGTCCCGCAGTCAGTCGTGACCACGTTGTCGACTGTCGGATCGAGGCTGAGGACGGTCTCGTGGTGCAACGAGCGCCCTGTCAGACGAATAAGATTTTGGTGGAACGCTTCGACGCTGTGAGCGACAACGAGCAAGACGTGCTCGGCGCTGTGTCAAACGACGAAGGGTGTGGTTGAAAAGACTCTAGATTATGTTAGGACTAATCCCACACACAACCACAAGCCTCAAGAGGAGAAATAGAATTGAGACGAGACTAATGACACAGTAGCGTAGTAACCTGGGTGAGAGGAAACTATCTAGAGTCTTAGAGACTCCTACTTACGACGCACCACCTTATATACCCCAACCATGGTCTGTGCGCAGCAGCCTCATGCCCCTAGGGCTATGCACGCGCAGCAACGAAACCATGGAGACTATCTACTCCTTCCCGCGATGCCCGTGTCCCCATTCGGTCCTTATTGTCTTCTTATCGGCACAGCCCCTGGCTGACTAACCGCTGACCTAACCGATGGGCGCCTTGACATAGGGGTTGGCGCCTACAAGTTTTGTATACCTATGCGTCCATAGGGCTCCAGAGAAAATAGATAAAAATACAGAAAAAGCGTCGGAAAATCGTTAAGGTCGTAACACTAAGTCTCTACTTTCCCATTTATTCATAAATTTCTTTTTAAAGTCATCAACAGTCTTTTCATTATTGCCCATGAATATTATGTCATCAACATATAAGATGATAACAACAATTTCTTTGTTGTTTCTGTAGACATATATTCCTGTATCGGCATATAATCTTCTAAACCCTAGTTTAGTTATACTGTTATGTGCTTGTATATTCCAAGCTAAAGATGCTTGTTTCAAACCATATAAAGCTTTTCTCAGCTTATATACTTTATCAGTATCTTTGGTTTTGAAACCTTCCGGTTGTTCCATATATATCTCCTCTTCTAATTGGCCGTATAGAAAAGCAGTTTTAACATCTAGTGCTTTAAGTACCCATCCCTCTAAAGCTGCTAATGCTAATAAGATTCTGACAGTTTCGAATCTTGAAACCGGGCTAAATGTGGCTCCAAAGTCTATTCCTGGTACTTGTGAAAAGCCTTGAGCAACCAATCGCGCTTTATATCTATTATCCGATTGCTTTATAGTGTAAACCCATCTACATCCAATAGGTTTCCTGTCTTTAGGTCTGTTAACTAATTCCCAAACATTTCTACTCTGTATAGATTTAATTTCTTCTTCCATAGCAGTTACCCATTTTGAATATGATTGAGGATCTTTATCTTTTATCTTGATAAGATCTCTATATACAACAGGTATTCCTTTTCTTCTGTTTTCTTGATCATTGAGTTTCGATGCTGCTTTTGATAAGAGAAATTTATCTCTTTTTGCTTGTACTTTCTTTAGCCAAGCTTCATTATCAAATTCTAAATCATTAGATTCTGAATCTAATTTTTTATCCATAGTAACTGTTTTATCTAGATCAAGATCTGGTATAGAAGGTTTCTTTATTATCTCAGGTAATAATATTTTCTTTTCAAATCTAGGCATTGGAATTAAATCTGATTTAACATCTGATTTATTTGTTTCTACAGAAGTTATTTTCTTAGTATTCTTTTTAGGAATAGGTCTAAGATCTTCTACAGTTAGTTCTGTCATATTAGATTCTGACGTTCTAATGTTTGGATGTTTTTTCTTTCCATACAAGTCTTCAGTAACTTTCTGAACTTGTTTGTCTATTTTATCATTTAGTTCTTTATCATTCTTAATTCTATTTTGAATGACATCATTCCATTTCTTAAAGTTAAATTCAGCTTCAATTTTAGCTGGATGTTTATCTCCATAAACATTATCTTTAATAACTTTAACTTTTGGAATCCTAGATGATTTTCGTGTTCCAAACTTTTGTTGTATGACAGCTCTTTCCTGTTCTCTAAATCCAAATGGATTTTGAGCTTGTTCATCTGGATTAATAGACTGTTCTAGTATTGTAGATCTAGAAACTGGTTTATCATTACCAAGTCTATTTCTTTTAACTTCTCGAAGATCTAACTTCTTTCCAACATGTTTAACTCCTTTAAATAAATCTATATTCTTTCTATAGTTTATATCAAGATTTGACTTAGGAAGTTGAAAAGGTGTTTCAATTAATGATTTACTTTTATTAAGAGTATTCTTGGATTTATTCAGATTTTCAATCTGTTTTTCAAATTCTCTTATCTTAGCTAATCTTTCATCATCTCTTTGTGATTTCTTATTTGTAGATGATTTCTTTATTGAAGGAGTATTAATAGCTTTTTGTTTTTCTTTATCAGTAAAATATTTAAAAGAATCATTAATTTCTTTCATTTTTTCAAAGTTATCGTCAATTCTTTTTACTTGACTACTTCTAAAACCTTTTGTTTCAGGATCTTTTATATCTTTATCAAGATCACTTTTACTTTTATACATATCAGATATATTCAAATCTGATTCTGATTGTGAATCCTTCTTTGATCTATATGAATTACTTTTAGATATATTTGAATCATAATCACTTTCATCTGCTGAATATGATTTTGTGCTATGATATGAAGAATTACTGTCATGTAGATGATTGTCTAATTCCTTATTAGACTTATGATCATCTGATTCTGACGAATCATCATCATCTAAATTATTTGAATCATGAAATGATTTCCTTTTATCATTGATTGTAGTGTCATGATTATAATAATTCTTATTTGATGGAATTGTTTTAAGATCTAAAGATGTAGGTATATCTTTATGAATAAGTTTATCTTTCGTTAATTTGGGAAATATGTTTTCGTCAAAGATGGCATGTGTAGCAATAACTATAGTATTTTTATCATTCATGAACTTATATGATTTGTTTTCATATCCAATGAATATCATCGGTTCAGCTCTTGGTGATAATTTATTCTTTCTTCTTTCTTTTACTATATAGACATATGCTAGACATCCAAATATCCTAAAGTTTGACATGTTAGGTTTTTTGTTCATCATATTTTCATAAGGTGTTTTCCATTTTGTTCTTCTTAATGGTGTACGATTATATATGTGGACTGCAGTATCAAATGCAAAAGACCACCATGATTTAGGACAACCAGATTCTAATAAAAGTGTATGTGCTTTCTTTAGAATGGTTTCATTTAATCGTTCAGCTCTACCATTTTGTTGATGAACATGTGGAGCACTTAGTTCATGTTTAATACCTTTTCTTGAAAATAGTTATTTAACTTTTGATTTACAAACTCTCCCCCTCGATCTGAACGCATACTCTTTACTTTTTAAATTGAGTTGATTCTCATATATATAATATATGCTTTAATAGCAGTAAAAGTATCAGCTTAGATCGAAGTAATGCTACATAAGCAAAAGAAGAATAATCATCTAAAATTAATAAAGCCCATTTTTGTTTATGGTAAGACTGAATAGGTAATTCTATCAAGTCCATATGTATCGATTCTAGCAAGGTAGTTGCTCTATTAGTTGAAACGTGATATGGTTTATTATCAAGTTTCCCATGATACATGCTTTACATATGCTTTTCATATGTGGTTTATTAACTTTAGAACTATTTTCAGTATTTCTGAACAATGACTTAACACGTTATCACTTGGATGTGCCATTCTTCGATGCCAAATAAAATAATCAATAGTTTTAGAACTATTATTTAATAACAAATGTTGTAAAGGTCTTTTAATCTCAGTAGATAACCAACTTATAGAGTTAGTTTCTAAAGGATATCCTGTCAACGTTATGTTTCCCTTGTGTATAATAGTTTGTGTTTTTGTGTGATATACTTCATAATTCATACTAGTAAGTTGGTACAGAGATAATTCTGTATGGCAACATTGGCATATAACATACGATCCAGTTTAGCATATGTTTTCCATGTCGGAAACATACTTGGCCTTGGCCTTCAATGAGTGTTTCGCATTTTTGTCTGCAGTAGTAACTTTAACTGGTGTGATAAATTTCTTATATGACATAAAGTCATTTATAAATGGTGTACAATGTCTGGTAGCTCCAGAATCAATTACCCACTTATCATTCTTATTTAAGAGCATAATTGTTCACTAGGAACCCTATATTCATAATACTATATACACAATTGTATCTACTGTTATTCAAAGCTTGATCTGATGCATTCAATGCATCTACATTGGTAAGATTATCAAGCACAAAAACAGTATTAGATAAGTAATTAGAATGGTTTAAATTTGTCACATACCCAAATGGATCATCCTCATCAGATGGTCCTCCAGAGTTACTCTCAGGATTAGTTATATCCATATTTTCGACGTCATTATTGATGTTCTCATCAATATATTCAATGCCACTGTTGTAACCATCATTTGCATCATTGTAGTGTTCCTCACTACTATCTGATTGCGATTTAAGGTCCGGAACTGAACTATCATCAGTTTCTGCTATAGGTGAAAATGGAATTTGAGGCGTTAAGAAGATTCTTTTGAACTGTGTTCCTTCAGAAGAAGGTTCATAATCTACGACCTCATCTCGAAGATATTCCGGAGGATAAGCTAACATAGTATCTATGTAATGAAAACCTATTCTATCTAATAAATCATGATTAGATGTATGTTCAGGTATCTCTTCCTCAATATTTCCTATAGTCTGAATTGGTTCATCAATCGTCATATTATTTGTAAAGTGAATAATGTTATGAGAATTTTTCTTATTCTCATGTTTATATTTATTCAACTCTGCAATCAAAGCTTTATTTTTCAGCTTTTTGTTATCAGCATTTTGTGCATTCCGTTTCTTTTTATCATCTTTAGATAAAGAAGATGCATTTGCTTTGTTAGCAAATCTATTATTGCTTTGACGAGGTGTGAACGATTGTCTATTATTGAATCTGCCTCTAAAAGATCCTCCTCTAAACCTATTGTTTGGAAATTGATTACTAGATTGTTGATCATTCCAAGATGGTTTAGTGTTTGGATACTTGTTGATATTAGATCCAATATTAGCAATTTGAACGGTTTGTCTGCCACTCCTTGCTTTTGATTGCATGAGATTCCATTCATTCTGAATTTTAGGAACTATCTTTGCTGACGTGAATTCGTCAATATTGCTATTAACAATATTAGTAACCAAAGTACTATATTGTTGATTCAAAGCATGTAAAATGAAGAAAGTCAATACAAAGTCTGGAAGTTTGTATTTATCTTCAGTTCCTAAATCGGAAACAGCTTTCATCAATTTAGAGATAGCTATAATGGGATCTTGTCCTGGTTTCATAGACCAACTGAATATGTTTTTGTATAAAATGAAATATTTGGCTATTCCAGTTGTTCCAAAAACTTTATCCAATTCAGCAATAGTTTGAGCTGGAGTATCTTTAATGTAAGACCATAGATTAGTTGCTAATGCCATTTTTGATAATAGCATTTGTCTTTGCAGAATTTTCATCCCAATCAAGTCTTTCATTATAAACAGATTTATACTTCAATTCCCAATGGGTTTTTTCTTCAATGGTAGATTTTTCCGTAGGTGGTGAGGGATAACCTTCTTTTTCTCTAGTTACGTATTTAGTGTATCCTTTCATGGCTAAGTATGCCATCAAAGTTTCTTTCCACTTTTTATAATCCATTACTCCATTAAACACAGTAACCATTTTTTCTAGCGATTCTTTATCGTCTTTTCCTCCACATAAATAATTTGCCAATCTATTTTAGAGGAAACAAAATCATCTAGAGTCCACCAAGCAAGTCTAGATTTGAAATTCTCAGTGAAATGAAGATGATTAATGCCAGTACGTTCATAAGTAAAATGAACGTTTCTTCTCCAATGTTGAGGATATGAGATGATTTCAGATAATTTAGGATACATAGGCCAAACTTGTTCTTTATAGTATCTAGGTTGAAACAAAACCATATAACATAATCCATTCTTATTCCAAATAGGATGATTTTTAGTATGTTTATGATATGTGTTTGTTTGTTAACCCTATATTTAACATTTATAAACAACGGAAATGCAAGTTCTAATTCCTTTGCTTTAATGCTGAAATTAGATTGAATATTCTTATCAGATTTTGATTCAGTACCTGAACCTGATTTCAAGAATTTCCTATTTGATGAAGAACTTGGTTCTCTTATAGGTGCAATGCTCTTCTGCCATCTAATTTGTGGAGCTTGGAAATTGTGAACCCTCTTCTTTCGTCGAAGATTCCTTGGTTTGGAAATATTGTTTTTCGGATAAACAATTTCTTCCGAATTTTCATCAATCCAATCGGATGCTTTATGTGGTTCATATCCCCAAGGTTTCTCATCATCATCTGATTTGTGTCATTCCAACTGTTATCCTGATTTGAATCATCAGCTTTCTGTTTCTCACAGATCCTTTGTAGACTTTAATTAAACCAGCAATAATTTCTTTTGTATTTAATAATGTTGGTTCAGGGGAATTATTAATACGTCCTTGAGACTCTGGGAATTGTTGAACGATGTTTTCATTGTGGATGGTGAACGCGGTTTCTTCTTCTTTCAAAAATGGATTACTCTTAGGATAATACATGTCGATGATATCATCAGGAACATATACAAAATTATCCAAATTAGACGTATGAGTAAATTCATTTTGATGAAGTTTTTCATCAGATTTAACCGTTGGGAAATTATTCTTAGTCTGATTTTCGTTCTCATCGGACTGTGACAAAAAATTCATAATTGGACCATGTTGGTCCACATTTGTACAAGTATATAGACTACTAGGTACTATACCTGGTAGTTGACGCTGTCCTCGGAGACGACTGAGTTTGCCGAACTCCCTGAGCTTCTCGATTTTGTCCTCGATCGGGACGACGGGCTTGAATCTTTCTGGAGCATCCGCTCCGGTCTCTCTCCTGCTACCGGGGATAAACTTTTCCCCGGGCGAATGTGACTGTACGGGGAGTGGCGTAACTCCCTCTTCTGAATGACTGGGGTTCTCACGACCCCTGAATACGTACGCTGTCACAGATATATCAGCTTTTGATTTAATTAGCTGATTTAGATCCGTTACCAAAGACACAAATTTGTCTTTTTCCAAGATCCGATCTAGCTCCCTAAGAGCTTCTTTCTCCTTCTTCTGAATTTCCGATGCATGAACTGCTTCATCATAATCTTGTTTGTCATGATAAATGACACTGTTATGAATCCATATCGGATGTTCTCTGGCTAATCTTTTTCTGGCCAATTCTTGAGAAAGTTCTTTCGGATCATAAGGGTCATCAACCCTTCGGAGCGTCGTGTCGATAGTCTTCTTCAAAGATTCGTACTGTGGAGCAGGGCGGCCATCAAATCCCATATAGTGACACATCGGATCGAGATGCTGTGGAAATCCAGGGATGTCAGATAACTTTTCCCGACGTGTGATGATCTTGATCTCTTCGTCATCTTCCTCAGCCCTATCAAACTGATCTAACAAGATCAGATCTACCTCTTCGCTGATGGCCATACCATCTTCTGATCTATATTTGACACCTAGAATATGCGGTTTATCGCCGATGTCCCTGACTTCCTCAGTCAGGAAACAATCGAGAAGGAAACCAAATGTGTCAATTCGAGGGGCGAAAGAAATTTGATATGCGGGAAGATCGTAAGATCTGATTGCTGGATATATATCCCTGACCTCAGGGGTATCTTTGATATTATTGTATCCGGCACAAGAATGTGCCAGATGGACGAGGCGAGCAAGGCAAACATATGGATCACATGACGCCATATCATCTGCGTCATATTTGTTCATGATATTAATAACGTCCTCCTTGGTCAAATTTCGGTTCCTAATCAGGACCCGAGCTAAAATGCCCTGATTGATGTAGTTTTCGTAGCCGATAGCTCCATCAAGATAGACATGATAATCCATTTGAGTGCAGAGAGGACCGATTTGGTAAACGCGCAACATTTCGATTTGTTTCTAAAAATAAAAATATATTAGCCTAATTCTTATTTCCCGAATGATACATGAGAAAAAGAGTGCTTATCAGGCTGTGCTATTTTTGAAACAATACGTCATGGACTTGTCTGGCAACGCAAACGACTCATTGGGGTTATATGGATGTTGTTATGCCAATCTCGTACCAGGGCTCCTTCAAATTCCCTGCGTACAAACTAGTATGTATGTATGTATGTGTGTATGTATCTGTGTAAGTGACATCCTCGGACATCCTAATCTAGTTGGGGTGCTATTCATCTGCCCAACAATAGTCTGCATGTACGACGGAAGTCCGCCTCAGCACGACCTTTATACGAATATTAAATAATAAATAGAGAAAACCAACGAAAATGGTTTTATGAATATGCAGTAATGTAACGGCCAATTGGGGGTGCGTGAAGCCTTTACAGGGGATCGGCCCTGTTATCCGCATAAAGCGGCCCAAAATCCGTGTCTTTTTTAGTAGTGGTGTGACAAAACCACAACATGATTAAAGACCTGCCAGTCCTGGGAAAGTTTGATTTCGTTGTCTTCCAACAACGCACGACTCCGATGCGTGACACCAGGTTTTTAATCTATCTCCCCAGATAGTCTGTCACAAGTGTGACAGAAATGGTATCCCTGCTACCATTAAGCGACTATTTATCCCATAGTTGGGTTAGCATTCATTCGTAGGCGTGAGAGAAAGTCAAAACACAGATCACACAATATCTTATCAGCTATAGATCCCATCGGTCATGATAGAGGGCCATCAGCCATATCTATGATTCCGATATTTTGAGATCCTCATCAGCTGATCTGATCACACACTTAAACTATTTATAATACACTGTAGACTATACCCTTCTAAGACATACAATGCCCAACCCTTTGAGCATTTGAAGGCAGTCGCCAGGGCCCATAACCTATTGAAACAATGGACAGCAGCGCAGTACACTAGACTAAGTAAGGTTTCAATAACTTACATTTGTTAGTAGTGTTACTGCCTTAGTAGTTGATACTAATGTTAGTTGTAAAACTGAGGGGATAGTCGCTCAGAACGCCCTCCTTATATGCATTTCAGAAACCCTAACCTAAGTACAGTGTAATCTACCTATTACATAATATCGGTCCCTAAAATGAGTCATTCTGAGTCTTCATCTATTTATATTCCTTCTATGATGTTCTATATGACATCATTTCCTTCTATATGACGTTGTATGAGTCATATGACTCAGTATGAGTCATCATGAGTCATAAACATGAGTCATTATGACTAATCATGAATCATAATCATGAGTCATTGTGACTCCAAATGAGTCATAAGTATGAGTCATTATGACTAATCATGAGTCATAATTGTGAGTCACAAGTCACATGACTAATATTATGTAAGCTATTTATGATTAAATATGAAACACTTAATTAATAGTTATTCAATCTTATCTAATAGATAAGATATAGATAAGATATAGATTAGATAAGATGTTCATTACATTAGTTATTGTAATGAATGTAACTAATCTAATGTAACTATTATAATAACTGTCAGAGTTTCGACAAATATGGTGTCTGCCATTTATTGCAAGCTATGGGAGTCCTATTATATAGGTATACTGCATGTTCTAGTGCAAATTCCCACCATGATTGTGGTAAGCATGCATCGAATCTAAGGGATTGTGACTTTTCCCAAATAGTTCGATTCATTCGTTCAGCTCTGCCATTTTGTTGTGACGTATATGGAAGTGATTTCTGGATCTCAATACCAAGATCTTTGAGATATTTTTCACTTTTAGTGAATTCACTTCCTCCATCAAACCGCCATTTCTTTGGCAATATTCCATATTTATTTTTTATTAATGCAACAAATTGTTTTAGTGAAGATTCCATATCGGATTTCTTTTTTAATAAACCAATCCATAAATGTCCAGAGAAATCATCAATAAATGTCACAAAATATTTATATTTGTGATATGATATTATTGAGATTTCTTTGAGATCTGAATGTATTAAATCAAAAGGAGACAATGCTCTACTTTGTGATTCTGGAAATGATTTACTTCGCATTTTTCCTTTTGCGCATCCTGAACATATTTGTTTCCTTTTTGGAACTGGAATATTTGGGAATCCGTCTAAATGAATTTTTCCTTTCAGATTACTTCATCTTGTGGATGTCCCAATCTTTTATGCCATATATGAAAATCAGGTTTTCGTGTCACAACGTTTATTGATTCATTATGAATTTCGGAATCTAACCAATATATGGTTTGTCCTTTTTCATGTGGTGAGAATCTTATAATTGACGTTTCTTTAATAAGATTGATATGATCTTTGTTTCCTGAAAGGGAATACCCTTGATTTAGGAAAGTTCCCATGGAAAGTAATCTCGTATCCATATCGGGAATATAAAAGACTGGCCTGATCAATTTTATATCTGCTTTTCCATTAACAGTTATTTTGATCATAACGGCTCCTACGCCTAGTATCTGTAAAGTTTTTCCTTTAGCAGCAGTTTGCAGTACTTTACACTCCCCCCCCAGTCCCATAAGAATCCTATAAGAATCAGGGATTCCTATAGGAATCTGACTGCAGTCCGATAAAAAGCAAAAAATTAAAATTAAAAATACCTAACACCAACTGAAGGTACATATTTGTGTTTGTTCATGTTTATTTTCACATATAGACAATATGGGCATCATCTGACAGCAATTTGAGGAGGTTTCTGATATGAGACTATAAGAGTTTGGGCTTGTGACAAGATAGTATGTGACATTCAGGGCACCTGATAGTGAGAATTGTAAGATGACAGTAATTATTTATATTTGTACATACTCTATTAGTGAGAGTAGTGTAGTCCTGTAAATTTACCTGATAAGGATATTTGGAGATAATCAAGAGTGAAAAATTCTGTGATTTACCTTGTATGTATAATTGTACACAAGTCTATTCCTGGGCTATCACCATCACTGCTGCTATCAGAGGTGTGTTCATCATGCCTCACTATTCTTTGCCTTACATGGGTTGTGTGATATGTCAGCATTGTATGTAAGAACCAATTAAAGTTCCTGGTGACATCCTTCTAAGAATTGAATCAAAGCCTCTCCTAACCAGCATTCAGCTGTTCACATGCCTGTGTGTTAAATGCATTCCTGTAGTAGGTTCGACCATATTGATCTCTTTCTTTTACTACAAGATTTGGATCAGAGCCATCTCTAGGTGTGGGATTACAATATCTGCGACATAGATCATCTCTGCAGAGTGATTTGTATAATTGATATGAGTCCACAATAAATCTGCTGGTTTGCTCCAAGTCTCAAGCCAACTTGCCATGCTAACACTGGTCCTCAACACTAGACATGCTTTGTCCACACAAATATAGTTTGGTCTGGATTCCTCTGTTGGATATACCCGCTCTAAGAAGTCCCAAATGTTGGTTGGTGACTCAGACTTGGAAATTGTCCCAAGCCACAACAACCCCACATTGGTGCACATATTGTCTCCACACAATAGGTTCTGTGAGGGTATGAAACAACTCTCTTCTTCCTTCATTGTCACTAATATCTTGATATGTGGCTGATCATATTTTGACCCTTGCATCTCAGGCCATCCATGCCAACTGTCATCAGAATGCTTGTTGCTCTCCTATACCACTTAATTGCCTTGTTCTGTGGTATTTCTGGAATCTTTGCCCTTTTTCTTGATGTGCTTGGCATGCTTAGTGTGCCTTCTACCTTTACATTTGTGCAATCGGCAAATGGCACTGTGCACCATATGCATCCTCATGTAAGGCACAATTAAACATCCACCACTGCATTTTGACAGTTCAGATTTAACAATTCAGCGATCTGCACACATGAATGCCCCATCACAATTTCCATCAAACCACTCGCCATCTGCCACAAAGCTCCCATAGTCAATCTGAACCTGAATCTAATCTTCTGGTTCATGCTTGGGTCATCTTCAATTCTATACCTTTTGTGTACATCTTTGCATGTGATGACCATCTGCAGCAAGAATTTAATCCTCCTTCACCTAGAATGTGAAAGGCTTCTTTAGTGACTTCTCATCAATTGGTTAGGTTTATCTCTCAGATTCAGATTGTGGCTGACAAATTCTCCAACCCATTCTAATAGATTCTGAACAAATGCTTGCCATATATTGCCTTCTGCTTAGTTTTCCTACCCCTTGAACTTTGTTGAAACCAAAATGAACTGTTCAGAACTCAGTGTAGGCAGCAGCAGATGCCATGAAAGTTGTATACACCACTGAGCACAGCAGATGAGAAGGTGGGTCAACCCATTTCTTTGTCCAAAATTTGTTATGTTATTTTGCACTATTCAGGTAGACTCTCTTCTGCCTCTCCAGGATACTGGCAGAATGTCATCTCATGGTTCTGCATAGTATTGTAGTTTGCATCTCTAGCAATTACCCTCTAAACTGAAACACATCTTCATAGATCCTGAATTTTTTGACCCAGAGTGACTATGGGATATCCCTTGGTTTAGTGATTCATGGTCCAAGGAGTGGGGGTTACAATTCTTTTGTCTTGCAAACAAGAGCATTTGGACATATAAACACAAATTGGTCTATAGCTTTATGTTGACACAGATTTTGGTTTTGTAATGAATTCCCTGCCCTGTTGTATGGTGAAGGCTTCAAAACTTGGTCAAGCAATCAAGTTCAGAGCTACACCAAGTGTAATTTTGTTTCAATCCTCAGTTACTCACTAGAATAGGTGTGCCATCGATTCCAACTTTTGCCTTAATGAATTGAAAGGACTCTGATCCAAGCAGTAACAGGTGTAACCTTTCTCCTCTATATCTTCTTTGCTGATGTGCCATGCAACCCTAAAGCTGCACCATTCATCTGTCAAATTCATTAATATTACAAGGACACTGGACAATTGATTTCTGAGTTGAAGTTCAACGTTGGATGAATCCTAAATTCTCTGAATGTTATATCTGGAAAAAAGCCCTTCATTTTAAGCCTGAAGCTGCAGGCTCCCTTGGAATGTAGCTGAGTAACCAGAAAGCAGCCATCCACAATTTCACAAAAGACAGGAATCCTGAAAGCATTGTGAAAAACTTCATATTTCAAACATGGCATATCAAATTTACAATCATTCTACTAGTTTCTGTTCTCTTTTTCTTGGACTTCCTCCCTTCATCCTCCTTTGGCAGGAATCCTTGGCACTATATCCTTCTTGTCCTTCTTGTCGTTCTTCCCTTCCCCTTCTGCCTTCTCCTGATCTTTCTTCCGGAGCCATTACTGTCAATCTGAGGAATCTATATTGCACTTTTTCCTTTCCCAAATCTCTAAATCATCAGAGCCATCAGCAGTTTCTTTCAACCAATTCAGCATGTCAGGGTTGAGTTTGCTGATACTTTGTGAAACAGCGCATGTTTTGTAGTGAGAGTACACATGATTTTTGATTATTGACCAGGTCAATCCATCAAGTTCAGCAGGTTTTTTACCTTGCCACTCTCCATCGCTTGACCTTTCTACCCAAAGTTGCCACAGCTGAAGTGCAGTCTGATATTTGAGGGTACTAATATGCAGCTCCCCATCTCGTTTCGTCCATCCCTTCTGTTCTCTTACCAAGTGAGATGGATCCCCAAGAATTGGCTATCTCTACCCTTGAGAGAGGTCCAGGCTGGGGCATTCACTTGACCAATGGGAGTTGGTGTAATCGGGAGGACGTGAATGGGAGGGTCTGGATTGTTCCTATCATCCTTCCTAGATATTACAATATCATGGTGAGTGGAGTTTCAGTATTTGAATAAATAACTCAACAAAGCCCATAATCAGGGAATAATGCCCTTTGTCATGGGACCAGCCAATGGTCATTTGATTTTTTAATATGACCGTGGTATACCTTCCCTTAAGGCCTCCAATTTCCATCCTCATAGACAAAAACTCTCTTATTTTTCTGCTGAAATTGTCAGAACCACTTGAGAGAGCAAAGTAAAGCTACTTTTAGGAGGAGTGTGTAATTCTCCTACTTTCAGTCCAGAACTGGGGCATGTGATTGTCTACCTTCAGTTTTGATAACCAACTGAGGCTTGACATGGAGGGGTTTATCTTCCAGGCTGATATATGTGGAATCTTTCCAAACAAACTACCAATTCCTGTATGACACAGGCTTCTGCATCAGCCATGTTGAAACATTCCAGTGGGCCTTGCCCTGCAGTAAACACTCCCTCAGTTGTGGATGAGGCACCAAGTAAGGGGAGGGGGACTCCTCATATGAGCATTCTATTTCAAAGTTAGCTGGTTACAAATAGTTATATTTTGTTTTACCATTTATCTTCAAAGGAATATTCCCTGAAAACAGCCTTTGTCTTCCAAATTCTCAATTCTAGTTAAGATCCTGCCATAGCTAATAATAAGAGTATTGGAGCTTACCATGTGTTCTTGCCATCAATATTATTTCCAATTCTTCGTCTCCATAAATCCTCAAGACCCTCCTTCAACCCCTCATAAAGTCATTCATTCAATACAACATAACACTTGAACACACCTTGGCTTTCCTTTCTTTCTCCCTTATCTTCTTATCTCATTCCTTGCTGCAATCTATAATGTTACATGGGGCCAGTCTTTAATACCAGTTCCACACACCTCTTGTCTGATGATCCTTCTTCAGAAGGCACCTCACTTTCCTCATCATCACTATTTCTTTCTTCCTCTTTATACTCACTTCCACGAAGCGCTCCTGATGTGTCTCTGAGCCACACGGTCACGAGAAACCTATCCTTGAATGGGTCTTTCGCTATGCACTATTAATTTCTGCCAGATCTCAGCACTCCGTGGGGCAACTGAAATTTCCACTATCTTTCAAGCACTTGCTTGAGTCCTAAGATAACAACTTGATTTAATTGTGTGAGTACCAGATAGACTGGGTGCCATAGTGGTTACGCTACATGTTGGTTTGAATGGTGGTGTGGTGGGTACATAGCAAGGCGGTGGGCACATCAGAAGGGTCCAGTGCTTGCAGGTGGACAGTGGGGTGAGTATGGGTGTGTTCAGGTTTGGCTGTTTAGGGGTTACGTACATGTTGTTTGAAACAGGGATGGCGGGCTGGGACGTTCAGCACGAAGTGGGCGCACTTGAGATGGGTCCGGTCATGCAGGTGGATGTGGGTGGTATAGTTTAGCTCGGGTTGCTGTAGTGCGTACGTACATTGTGATCC